>PVJD01007492.1:0-83773 GCA_004026545.1 Mormoops blainvillei
CATTTGCCCTCAGATAGGTCTTCCCTGATCATTTCCTCCTAATAATCATCCAATCAACACCTTTCCTTTGACCCTTCCTTCCTTCCTCCCTCCTTCCCTCCCTCCCTCCCTCCCTCCCTCCCTCCCTTCCTTCCTTCCTTCCTTCCTTCCTTCCTTCCTTCCTTCCTTCCTTCCTTCCTTCCTTCTAGCAAACATTGTTTAAAATTGCCTTGTGGTTTTTATATATTTATCACCTCTCTTAATCCTCTCCCACCACCCCCCTCATTCTCACACTAGAATTTTAGCTCCATGTAAATAAAGAACTTGTCTGTTTTATTTACTTCTGTGTTTTTAGTGTTTAGATGAATCTAGCACAGAGAAAGTGCCTGTTGAACTACTGAATGAATGTTGAATAATAGAGCTTCATTTTCCAATAGGATGAATGTAATTATTAGAAAAGTTCCAGATCATAGAATCTCAAGAGTCCTTCTACACACACTTGGGTCAATGAGGACCTAACCCTAAAGAGTGAAAAAAAAAGGCTATTCACCTTCTTTTCATTCTTTCCTAATGTAAATATATACTAAAACATTACTTTAGAAACTGCGTCATATTTGATCATATAGCTACAACAATTTTAATCACTAATCCTTTTTAAATTAAATTTATTGGGGTGACATTGGTTAACCAAATTATATAGGTTTCAAGTGTATGATTCTATGATTCATCATCTATATACTGCATTGTGTACCTGCCATCCAAAGTCAGATCTTCTTTGTCACCATGTGTTTGACACCTTTTACCCTTTACTACCCCCTAACCCCACTGCCCTCTGGTAACCACCATACTCTTGTCTGCATTCATGAGTATTTTTTTTAAATTTAATCGTTATTGTATTTTTTTCATTACTGTTTAGTCTCCTTCTATCCCCTTCCCCCCAAGAATCACCTCACTGTTGCCCACGAGTCCCTTTTTCCTGTTTGCTTGTTTGTTTGTCTTTTTTGTTCATTTGTGTCTTACAGTTTTATACACCACATATGAGTGAAATCATGTGGTTCTTGACTTTTTTCTCTGACTTATTTTGATTACCATGATATTCTCAAATTTCATTCATGTTGTCAGGAATTGCAGTATTTCATCTTTTCTTATGTCTGAGTGGTATTTCATTGTATATATGTACCACATCTTTTTTTTTTTTTACCTAATCATTGATCAGTTGACTTTCTTCCATCTTTTCTGTATTATGAATGTCACCTTCACGAATATCTTTGTACACATATCTTTTCTATAATTTGAGTGGTTTTTCTTAGGCTATATCCCCTGAAATAAAATTATTATATTAAAATATTTACCTCTCTTTGAATATTTTTCATACTATTTGAAAATCTTACTGCCAAAATATTTATGTTTAGACATAAGAAGAAACATAGATCTTTTCAGAAAAGTTTAGAATCCTTGGATTTACTCATTTAACTTTCCAGTTTTAATTTCAATTGAACTACATTACTAAAGTAAATAAACACTGATTTTTTTCCCTGAAGAAGAATCAGAGAAAGTAATTGATCTCACTTTATAGCCATTTCAGCCAAAATAGGAATGTGAAATGTTTCAAGTTGTCACTCTTTCTTGCTCTTAAAATAAATGAAGTTCAAAATTGAGCAAAAAGTAGGTTCAAAACATTCCAGTAAGAAATGATATTCATATGTATCATAGTTTTAATGAATAGAATCCTTTAACTTATATAAAGAGATGTGCATCTCTTTTCTTAAAAGTTAAACTGTGTTTTCTCTCAAAGGATGACAGTCCTGTGCTATAGGGAGGGTGTTGGCTGGGAGTGGGGGGAATAGGGTAGGGATGAGCAATGGGAAAAGGTGAGAGAACTAACTAAACAACCATAAATTTAAAAAAAAAGAACCCTTCTAGAGCAGCTGTGTTTTTTCCCATCTTTCTTTTGGCATAAAGAAATGTAATGCACTTGTTGCTCTGCAAAAACACCAATCATATTGTATTCCAGAAATGTCTCAGTTAAGGGAAAAAAAAGAAAAGCTTAAACTGTATGGTTTTGTGGTAATACCTTCGCCATACAATCCAGAAATCACATGCCCAGATATTTACGAAATTGAGTTGAGAACTTATGTCCATACAGAATCCTGCACAGAAATGTTAATAACAGTTTTATTCATAGTTGTCAAAGCATGGTAACAATTAAGATGTTCTTCAATAGGTGAATGGATAAACAAATTATGTTTCACTCAGGTAATGTGATACTCCTCAGTGACAAAAAAATGAGCTGTCAAGCCACCAAAAGACATGGAGGAACTGTAAGTACATATTACTCAGTGAAACAAGCAAATCTGAAAAGGCTACATGCTGTATAATTCATATGAACTGTAGAGACAGTAAGATAGGTGGTTGCAGTGGACTTGGGGGAGAGAAGGAGAGATGAATATGTGAAACAAGGGATTTTCAGTTCAGTGAAATTGTTCTGTATGATACTGTAATGGTTGATATATGGCATTATATATTTGTCGAAACCAATAGAATTGCATAATACAAAGAATGAACTTTAATGTAAACTATGGACTTTAGTTACAATAAGTAATTCATATTTGTTAATTGTAACAAATGTACCACACTAAAGCAGTATGTTAACAGTAGGGGAAATTATGTGCAGGGGAAATAAGAGATATGGGAACTTTCGGCACTACCTTCTCCATCCACCTTTCTGTAAATCTAAAACTGTTCTCAATAATAAAGGTATTAATTAAAAAACAAGAAATCAGGTGTGACTTTTTTGTCCTTCTATATCTATCTGTTTAGTGTTGTCTACTGACAGGTTATCCTTAATCTACATTTTTTTCAGATAAAATGATTTTATCAATTTGATATTTCAAACCCGCTAACATTGACTCAATTAGATGATTATATCAATTGATTATTTGTCACTTTCAGGCTGGTCTTCTGGATCCCTGAGTTAAAGGTTCAGAGTGATTATGTGAGTCAATATTTTGTTTGTTTGTTAGACTGAATTTATATTCCATAGCACAGCTGTACTGGACATAGTTCCGTTTGAAAAATGATAGAGAGCATGTTGGATCCCCAGGCCTCATTCAAGGATGCTTTTATAGTCTATGTTATTTGACCATATGTTGAAGGGAAAAATAACTGGAATGTTTGTAAGTCTACATTCTAGATATCTTTCCTAGCAATCAAATAATAACCTTGCTGTTTTCAGCTTGCCTATAAAGCTTAAATTAAAATGTAATAATGACAGTTATTACTGACACTTTATTTCTGTTTTATAAAAGATTTTAGTTTTATATTTAAAAGTATTGGCGATGATATATGAAATTTTAGAAAAACTGCCATCTAAATTTAAAATTTAAAAAAAATTATTTATTTATTTTTAGACAGAAAGGAAGGGACAGAGAAAGAGAGGGAGAGAAACAACAATGTGTGGTTGCCTCTCACGCATCCCCTACTGGGGAACTGGCCTGCAACCCAGGCATGTGCCCTGACTGGGAATCCAACCAGTGACCCTTTGGTTCACAAGTCAGCACTCATTCCACTGAGCCACACCAGCTGGGGCTGCCATCTAAATTTTTAATTTTTGGATCCAGATTCATCTGAAGTCTGAGAAAATGGCTCTCAAGTAAGCTACCTATAATTTGAATAATGTGATGGAAAAAAGAAGCAAATATTAAGTGTAGTTGATTTAGCTTCCCTCTGGGATTCATTATGAACATGTTAATATAAGATTAATGCTACCCTATCCACGTTATCTCTTACTATGGAAATCATACTGGTAAGACTCCATGCCGTTCAGATCTATAAATGCTAATGGCACTGTGTTGCCTTTGTTGTACCTGCTCTCTCATGGTGTGAAAGTTCAATTTAAGATGCAGCACAACATCTATATTGGCTTATTCATGCATTAATTACAGCAACTTTTTTTCCCTTTATAGATGAATATTGCCTTACAAATGAGAACTCTAATACTCTATCTCTTTTCTGATGACTAAGCTCCTTTGAAGCATTTTGAATGGAAAGTGGGCGGAAGTTCAATAACTGGACTTTGAACATGTCACCTTGCCTTTCCTGTCTCTGACTCAGCACTAATATTGTGTGTGTATGGAAGGAAACCCATCGGAAGTAGGAAGCTCTGGCCTCTTCAAATGCTTTATGTTTCCTTTTACTTTGTTAAGGTCAGTGTTTGTCCAGATTAGTAATTTAAAAAAAATTTTGATTAACAACCACTGCATTATGATTTTCTAGGAGAACAATAATTTTTGCAACAGTGCATGCTTATTTTAGGCAGAGTAAAGAATCTGTAAATTAATATACATAACCTTAAGCACAATTATATACTGATATAGCATTATTATATAAATATTACCTGAAGGATAATATGTGTTTCTTTAATGTAGGAGTTAATAAACATGAATTAAGTAAAGAAATAGTCAAGATCCTTAATAACTAGATAAAAATTTCTTTTCTGTTATTCTCACATAATAAATGAAAGAGAATTGTGATTATTTTTTCAACATTTTTAGTCCATTGTTGCTATTTGAAGGAATTCGACTTTATGTCAGATGAGAATGTGAAGAAAATATATATTATTTTGAACTAAAATTTTTTCCGGTATTACATAGATTGAGAAATTTAACTCCGAACTATGATTTTGAGTTGATTGTTCTTCCTTCTCTGGGTCCCTACATTTTCTTCTTGGGCTTAACTTTTCAAAAGTAATTTCTTTAAGCACAGAAATATACCTAAGAAGCAAGGCTGGCTACAAAAATGAAAATGTGGGCATCCTTGTTCAAAAATCAGGAAAAAAGGTGCCCTGAAAGGTACAAAAGTAAAAGCTTTTTCCCTTAAAAATATACATAAAAGGAAATTATAATTGATAGTTGACTTCTAAAAGATAGGCTAATTTCTACATTTATATAAATACAAATACATGTGTGTGTGTGTGTGTGTGTGTGTGTGTGTGTGTGTATGAATGAGAGAGAGAGAGAGAATGCTACTTATTTTATTTAGTTATAGATTTACACAACTTGGAATTTAAAAACAACTAACAACATGTTCTTAAAGGCAGATTACATTCCACAATAGTGAATGTGAGATTGGGTCATTGTATTCTAAATTCCTTCCTCAAAAGTAAGTCACCAACTCAAAGGTAGGAACCATAAATATTTATCATGGAAAATACCAGTTAACCATTGAAACCATAGGATGTAGAATTTTCCTTAGAAATTCAGTTAATTATGACAGTTGGTAATTTGTCTTCATATATTTTCATTTCTCCCATATGAATATTTTATAAGTTCAATGGATCAACCACATAAAATAACTACAAGGTTTATTGCCCTGAAAATTATTTATAAAGATGAATATTCACTCATAAATATGACAAAATGCACATTTAAATGGTAATTCTGATGCTTATATTATGTCTTTTATTCAAAGACCAAGACATTTTCAAATATCTTATTTTATTTCTGACTTTGTCGGCTTATTGCAAGAAAAAATAGCCAAGTACGAGATGTACAGAACCATCCACAGATGCCACCATAAGTTACTGGTGGCTTCATAAACATTTGTTCCATTCTGTTTACTCTGGTCATTGTAATGTATAACACTTAAAAATGGCTGGCCACCTTGCGACTTACCCTTCGTCTGATCTTAATATTTTTTACTTTGACTTGAGCTTAGAGATGCACAGTATGGCCTTCAGTTTACCTCTAGAGACTTTCATGCCTTGGCTGGTGTGGCTCAGTGGGTTGAGTGCAGGCCAGTGAACCAAGGGATTGCCGGTTCAAGTCCCAGTCAGGGCACATGAGTGGGTTGCAGGCCAGTTCCCCAGCAGGGGGCACTCAAGACGCAACTACACATTGATGTTTCGCTCCTTCTCTCTCCTTTCCCGTCTCTCTAAAAATAAACAAATAAAATCTTTTTAAAAAATTACCTCTAGAGACTTTCAGAATTAATGTCACCTCCAACAGTAACTATTTGCATTTCAGATGCAGATTTTCCTGATGTATTGTAGGATGCCTCGGTTATTCATTATCTTTCTTTTGCCTAAGACAAATGCAGATTAATAATGGTGTCGGGAGAAATTCTATTTCACCCATTCCACCCTGCATTAATCTAAAAAATGAAGAAGTGAACACCTTCTCTTTTTCGTATTATCTGCCCACAGAGGAATTATGATTTAAATCAAATCCCTGAAAGTAGAATCATGGTTCCTAGATAGAGATGCAGTACCCTCTCAGGACTTACTTCATCTCTGACTGCAGGAAAGAGTTCAGTCTCTCGTGTGGCGGGAATTGCTCACCTGCCTGATGTGTTCAGCTTGCTCACTGCTTCCTGCACGCCATCACTCTAGAGGGTGCCTGGCTTCTGACTCTCATTTGCATACCAAAATCATTCTCACCGAAGTGTTTTCCTTCAATTTGAGTAAGAATCATAGATTTTTTCCCGTTACCTAGTACACAACGTTTCATGTAGTCACTATTTATGGCAAATTTACCCTTTCAAGTGCACTTTGCAAGAGGACAATTAACGTCGGTACATTACCTTATTAATACTATATATATATAATATATATAATATATATATTATATATATATAATACAAATTATATATATAGTATTAATTACTAAATATTAGTATATATTATAATATATACTATATATTATATATATAATTATATATATAATACAAATTCCTCTATTACCATAACAGATATGTGAGTTCAGATTGTTTTGCAGGAATTCTTTTTAATCATAAAGTACATTCAAACTTTTCCCTGACTAGAAGCTTTTATGTGTTTCTAAGACAGAGTTGCTGTTCCCAAAGTTTTAGCCTTCCATGGAAGACGAATTCAATAGTCCGACACTGCCCCGTTTTACTGACTTACCCTTCATGCGGATAACTGAGGATGGCCTCCAGAATATCTTGACCAGTTCCCTGAGAGCTGTCATTTCTCTTCAGCTCGTGCTCTGATACCCTGTTTCTGCCAGTCTCTTCTTTATCTGGCTCCTTGATAGCTTCACCCCGCATTGTACACTCATGAGCACCTTAATCTTCTCCCACCTTCAGTGACCCAAATACATGATAATTACATGTAGTCAGAGTTTTACTCAGTATTTGGTGTAAATGGGGGTAGTTTATAGCGCTGTACAGCATGGGCAGCAACTTAAAAATTTAATATTAGCTCACGTAAAAATTCACCCATGCTATGCCAGAGTTAACTTCTTACAGGTCACACTCCCCCTCTGTTCCAGTTTATTGTCATCTTCTCTTCGTCCTTCTTTAGTTCCAAGTTCTGACACCAGAATCCTTATTGCTTCTCATACACAAAAACCAGCTCACTCCTTCTTCTGCAATGAGAATTTTGACCTTTAACTTGTTCAGAGCAAAAAAAATAAAAAAATTAAAATGTTTTCTTAAACAAAGGGACATCTCTTGGTTATCTTTTTGATAAAGTGTACCCCTTGTGAAAATTATGACATAAGTCCTCTTCTCATTTTTATTTGTTACACATTCATTCCTGGTGTAGTTTGTGTATGTATTAATGCACTATTTAAAATATATTTGCTGGTTGTCACTAGGTGAAGATTATAATCTTCAGTTCACCTCTAGAGACTTCCTAGATAGTGATGATCATAGTGATGATCTGTTAATATACCAGGTGCTGAGAGGCTGCACCAGCAATAAGGCTCATCTCTGCCCTCCAAACCTCCATAGGCTGCTGGGGTGCAGGGGGCAGTGAACAGACAAGCATAATGCAATATGACTTAAGCTGTGTCGACAGATACTGTAGGAGCATCAGTGGTGTTACTTAACCTGGGAAGGAAGTGGAAGGATCATGGAAAACTTAGAGGGAGATCATCTGAGATCTACTGGACATTACGGGGAAGGCAAATAAGATAATATGAGAAACAAATGTAAAAATGATAAGCGTTGAGAAATGAGGCAAAACTCTCTCAGGTTAGAGCTAGCTTTAAAAATGCAGAGCATTGTTAGCCTTCTTAAAAATCTTTTCACTTAACATACTATCTTTGTGATTTTTTTAAAAGTTAAGTTTCTTCTATTACTCCCAGTAAGTCTAGATATCATTTCCCTCTTGAGATGTAGTGTTGAATCCTATGAGCTTTGTGACTATATATTCAGTCCAAAAGTTACCTACACAACATAATTTGTGTACCTGAGCATATTTTAAACTCCTTCAGATGGAATATAGTTGATTTTTAACATAAATACCTGTTAAAAACAATGACATTTAATTGACTGTCAGTTTTCTGTAGATAATGATAAAAAATGTTGATACTTTGTTTCTTCTGAATGCACCAATGTTTTTTATCATTTATAAGTAGTCTTAGATGATTAAGATTTTTTAATATAATACCCCTGAATATATGGTAACTTGAGATAGTGTTAGTGTGTGGCATCTGTTTTAAATATTAAAGAATTGAGTGTGAGTTACATTCCAGTTTTACTACGTGTGATTTATGGTACACTCAAATAATTTTAAAAAGACCCAGTTCTATTCCAAGAAGTTTTTGGTATGAAATTGGACACATCTTTACAGTTCAAAGGACAGTTTCCTAAAGAAAAAATAATGATGTTTAAGTATTTATCTATATATTTTTAAAATTACTGTTAGAAGGCTGAGTGTCTTGTGATTCTAAAAGGACAGTGTGTATCTTCTTTAGTGGTGAAGGGGCATCCCTCGCTGATTTTAAGGTGCTTGTTTGCTGGCCTCCAATTGTGTCTCAGGATTTGTGTGATTTCTGAATTCTTCAGTTGCCAGATGAAGGTCGATTTTTGTCCTGAGTTTGACTTTGAGATACCCACAAGGGAAGCATCTTTGGGATGTCTTTTTTCCCATACTAGTCCATTTTGAAGTTTTCAACAATATGTAGCCCTGAATAGAACAGTGACTTCTTTATATATTTTAAAATGAAAAAAAAATCAAGTACTGGTTTGTAAAGTACTGAGGTGAAATGAAATTCTTTAAGGGTTCAAGTGTTCAGTTTATCTCACATCTCCTCACAGAGTTTGTCCTCATGGGCACGAGGTAAAAAGTCGATCTCAGTGGTTCATAATTAATGTCAGGGAACTATGATCCTGGCATGACACAAACTATATCACCCAGAGAAAAAGGTAAAGAAAAACGATGATTGCTCAGCAATTTACACCAGAGAATAAAAGGGAAAGACATTTTAAATTAATGGTGCTAAAGCCTGGATCCTGCTCTGCCACATTTCATCAATCTTTTCTGAATTGTATCTCCTGTGGTAGGGGGACTTTTCAGTTACTTGGGGAATACCAAACAGTAAATTTTTCAAAAGAAGGTAGCTTTCACTTTCACATTTTATTGCAGAAGTTTCTCTGAAGTACAGAGGATTTTAGTGTAGAATTTGATTAAAATATATTCCGCTACCTGGAAAAGCTTTTCCTTGTAAAAGCTGTCTACTTTTATTGTCAAAATGGTATTCGATGACAATATCTTTAATTGCTTTGAAGACACTTGGAGTTATAAATTCACTGTCCTGAGGCTTTTACAGACCTGGAAGGCATTGTCTCTGTATTCGCTTCCTTAAGGCCCAGGAAGTTGGCTTCGGTAGACTTTGTGTGGAGTATCGTGTGCACTGGTCAATTGTGGCCTCTCTCGTTTCACACGGTATCTATAAAGCTCTTCCCTTAATGTGCCATCTCTTGCTTCCATGTACATAGCAAGCAGAGAGCCAGGTGAAGATATGTAGCTCTATCAAAATGACAGACAGACACCACTATTTAGGTTGCTGTAAAGGAATGGAAATATGGGATGGGACCTGATTTGAACTTTCTCCCCACTGAGCTCAATATTGCTCTATTTTAGGTCGTTTTTCAAAAGGCACTGAAGCAACAGTGCCTAGGATAGTGGCCATAAATTGATACTTGGGGAAAGCGTTACTTATGAATGTCCTGTTTTACAAATTATATCTAAGAGTTGTGAGGTAATTACAAAAATATGCACACTATTTTTGAACATGTATTTTATTTATTGATGCATGCAGTTAAGAAAAGTGGTTCTGTGACATTACCTGTTTCTCAGGGAATAGTGTTAAACACAAAGTTATACACACATACACCCCCCCACACGCACATGGAGACACATTATATAAATATATGTGACTAGTTCACCCGTGGAGAGATAGCATAATAGATTTTTTACAGTGTTGTATTTAAGACAATGTCCCGAAGTCTTACCAGAGAAACAGAGAGAAAGCATTCCATTTGAACATTAGCCAAGTAGTCGTTTCTCTGACAGTGAAATCTATAGAGTGCTGATAGAAAAGTACACCCAACAGGTAGTGCCTCTGTATATGGTTATTTTTATAATGGTACAGAGGATAAATAACAAAAACTAGACAATTTATCATGTTGAGTTATGTAAATTATAGGAATTCAATTTATCTGGAAAGCTAATGTCTGGGGTGGTCTCAAAAACAAAGGGATAGGGAAAAAAATCTCATGTTCATGGATTGGAAGACAATATTGTCAGTTCTACCCAAAGAGACCTACAGATTCAATGCAATCTTTAAAAATCTATGATTATTTTTCAGCAATACAAAATTTCATCCTAAAGTCATATGGAATCACAAAGGGACCCTGAAGAGCCAAAACAATCTTTAAAAAAGAACAAAGAGGCAAACTTACACTTCCTGATTTTAAACTTATTACACAGGTACAGTAGTTGAAACAGTATGGTACTGGCATTAAGACAGACAAGTAGACAAATATAATACAATACAGAGACCAGAAATAAAACCTCACACATACGGTTAAGTGATTTCTAGTAAGAGTGTCAGGACCATATAATGAGAAAAGGGCAGTCTTTTCATATACATGAATTAATACAAAATGGATAAAAGAACTAAATATAAAAGTCGAAATAATAAAAATCTTAGAAGAAAACAGAAAAAAATTTCATGACATTGAATTTCCCAATGGCTACTTGGTTATGACACCAAAAGCACAGCAGAAGAAAAGAATAATAAATTGGATTTCATCAACATTAAACACTTTTTTACATCAAATGACGTTGTCAAGAGGATGAAAGGGAACATATGGAGTGGGAGAACATATTTGCATATCATCTATCTAACCAGGGAATAATATCCAAGTAACATAAAGAAATTCTATAACTCAAAACAAAGCAAAAATAATAACTTAAAATATGGGCAAAGGATTGGAATAGACTTTTTCTCCAAAGAAAATAAATGACCAGTAAAAACATGAAAAGATAGCTGACATTACTGATCACAAGGCAAATGCAAATAAAAACCACCATGAGATACCACCTCACACCTATTACAATTATATATAATATGCAATTGTATATATGATTATGTAATATATAATCATATATAGTTACATATATAAATGAAAACAGAACATGAAATAACTAGTGATGGTGAAGAATTAGAAAACTTGCGCATCACAGGTGTGAATGTCAAATGGAGCCACTGCTGTGAAAGATGGCATGTCAGTTCCTAAAATAAGTAGAGCTAGAATTACCATGTGATCCAGCAATTCTGCTTCTACAGGAATATACCTCAAAGACATGACAGCAAGGGGCTAGAATAGATATTTGTACATCAATGTTTGTAGCTGCATTATTCACTTTAGCCAAAAGGCGGACATAGCCCGAATGTCCATCAACACATAGATAAGCAAAATGTGGCATATGCATACAAGGAAACATTATTCAGTCTTAAAAAGAAATGGAATTCTGGTATGCGGTCTAACATAGACGAGCCTTGAAATCATTTTGCTAAGTAAAACAAGCCAGACACAAAAGGACAAATATTAAATGAGATACCTAGAACAGTCAAACTCTGAGACAGAGAGCAGAATAGTGGTACCAGGTGTTAGGTGGAGAAAGGAGGAATGGAGTGTGTTTAATGGGTACATTGATGCAGTGTGGCATAATAAGACTTTTCTGGAGATGGATAGTGGTGATGGTTGGACAAAAATGTTAATACACTTAATACTGAAGTATATACTTAAACATGGTTAAAATTGTAAATTAAATGTGTACCTGAGGACCAAAATAATTATAAAAAGCAAAGAACATGGAGGTACATGTAAGACAACTTTTCTGGTATTAATGCAACCAGTATCTGTGAAATAAGGCCCTTGCTTTCTGTACTACTGTGGGGCATATTTGAAATTTGAGGAAAGAAGAATTTTTGCAGATTCAAGAAAATTCTGCATATGAAAGAGACAATAGTATAAAGCTTCTTAAAGTTATTACCATAATTTGTGTAAGTATTCATTGCAGTTCAGAGAGAACTTGAGCAAGTTTTTTTTGTTTGAGAAATTGATTATGTAGGATATGAAGATTTATAAATGCAGGGTGTCAATGCCTGAATAAAATCATGTTTTAATAACTCAGGAAAGAATTCAAGCACTTGAACTCTCAAATGTTAAACAGTAAAAATAATTATATTAACTAATATAGGCTTCTTTTTTTCCTTTTTTTGATAAGACCATATCTTCAGTCTACCTTAATTTCATCATGGTGTCATTACAAATTTCGCTTTGACAAGGCACCTTGTGTCCTTACAGGAGGCACTCCCCCCCCACCTATATGAATGTAATGGACTATAATCATGTGTTTAGAGGATTTGGAGAATTACAGATCGAGGAGATTGTGTATGGCTTTGGAAGCTGGAATTAATGGACTTTCCTAACACTTTTATACAAAACTATTCCTGCATGAATCTAAGTCCACACACAGAGTAGTAGGTGTATAAATAGCAGGGTTTTTTTCCTTTCCTGAAAGTTGTATGTTCTTCCCAAGAAAGTTTAACCTTGAAATGGAAAACTACATATGGGGATTGCCAACTTCCCCCTTTATGTTTGGCTATCACAAATATGTCTGAGCTATAAAGAGATGAGAAACTTGAAAACAGATGGCTTATCTGTTTCTGTCCGTATGAGTTGTAGAGCATTTGAAGGAAATGTCAATCATGTAAGTGAAAATCTAAGAGCAGTCTACCATTTCATAACTTTTGTCCTTAATTTGTGAATTGCTGCCATACATTTTCCTTATTGAAGTGAATTGAGAATATTTGCTACTTATTATTAGGATAATTTTGGTTGTATATTTAACTAATTCACAACAAACAGGGATTGATATGGCAATTGACCAGAACAATTTGACCCTTCCTCAAATATCCATATTAAGTGCCTAATCTCAAATGAAGCACGACAATGAACTAGTAGAACTGGGTGGTTAAGTTCACAAACTTTGGAGGCAAAAATTCGTGAGTTTAAATCACTTTATTTATTTTAATCTCCATGTTACCTTCTGTTAAGTGAGAATTGTGGAATTCATATATATATATACACACACACATATATATATATATATATAAATTTATAAGCCTGTTCCAGAGAAGAGATAAACTTTCATAAATTATTTTGCGTAGATGAAATCCTAATGACAGCCATGCAACAACCTACATATCTGTGTCATGTTTTTGGAGGTTTCTTGTTACTATCATCATATATCAATAGCTAGTATTATATGTGTGTACATATGTTATATATGCATACCTGTATATCATATAATGTTATATATAAGTTTATTGGACATATATTTTTATAATGTTAATGTATGCTCAATAAAACTTCCCTTTTGGTGGTAAGCAAGAGAATAGGCATAAAAATTAAAATAATTCTAACATTTTTCTGTAACTATTATAACCAATTAGAGCAATACATAAAAATAACAAGGGTAGCTGCTAAAAGACTGAGAAGCTCAGATCTCTGTTTGAAACTAGTTTGGTAGGTTTGGGGTGAATCTAAGCATCATTTGTATTTTTAAAAGTGCTCTTCCTGGAAATTCTAATTTCCTTTCTTGACTTAATATTTATTTATATGCAAAAATTATACTTCAGCATTTCTGTATTAGATAATAACTCCCTAACACATGTTATTATTGTAACTCAAAGGTAGAATAAATGAGACAAGATGGGTATTTACTTCCCATTCTGTCCTCCTAAACTCACGCAGAGCAGCTATTCTTTTCTAACTATATGTGAGTTTGGGTTAATATCTATGGATTTTAGTCATTTTCAAATAGTACGAGTCATCTGGTTACACACATACACACTCACAGCTACACACAGAATATTCTCAGTTCAGGTTCTAATATTTCCAGGTCAGTGTAATAATATCTTTAAAAGATTTTCAGTCAGAGTTAAAGCCTGTTCTTACCCCAGCACAGCTTAAGCGATTAAATTGCTGTTTGCTGCCCAGCAGAGAAGCCTGCTACCCACAAATTCAGCATTCCAGACTTGTCATGTGCAAATCAGACACTACTCCACAACGTCCTCTAAGGGACACTTACGTAACCTTTTAAATGGTCACCTTGGAACCTCTTTCATTTGAATAGCATATGTTTTACAGAAAAAAATGTAAAATATTCAACTTCAATAGTGTAGAAGGAAAGATAGCCAATACCGTTTGGGTGGAGAATTGAAGAAACGATGGGCAGGGAAAAAGAGACTTTATGTTACTGTCTAAAGTGATAAAAAAGAAAAAAGAAGCTGGTATTTCAGAATATGATTTAAATTGCAAAGGTAGCCATAGATATTAACAATAAAAAATAAATTAGGAGGCAGGAGAGAACAATCGATGAGTGATATAAATGAACATGTTCTTATATTTTAGGGTGTGGAATCATAAATGATTACTAGATTTGATAAACCTAAAAATCATAGTAAGAATAGGATTGTAAATAGGAAAGTTAACAACAAAAGTTGAAATGTACTTCAGAACCACCGTCACTCTAAAGTGTTTCTGAAGCTGGAGAAGAGTGTGGCAGAATATGTAGCCCTTCTCTTACACTAACTTCATTAACATCAATAAAGACATTTTAAAAATAATCGTATGACTTTATTATTCTGACCTTTTTAACATAAATTCATTGGGTGAGTCTTTCTCAATATACTGGAAATTTCATAATGAAAATTAAATCAATGTTAACTTAATTTTTCACCAGTAATAATTATCAAAAAATAATGTTAGCTATTTATCATAGTAATAACATTTAATATGGCAGTAATTAAGCCATTAGGGATCTTTCATTACACCGGAGTTTACTAACATCACTAAGGTTTTTTAGCAATAAGTTATGTTAAAGCCACAATGGAGCTCTGCATGGTGGGAAATCCATGTTCAAATTGTACCTCCCGTGATGCAAAAGCACCCTGACTTATCGTCTCCCTTTCTGCATCTTCTTTGCTTCGGCCACGAAGTCGTATCCTCCTTTCCTTTCTGTGGATGTGAATGCTCTCCAGTGTCCTCACATCTTTGCTCTATTATCTGGCTGGTTATATCTACTTCCAAAGTTTTGTACACAGTGATTATATATTGTCCTTTCATATCTTTTGTTTTTTAAATTTACTGGATTGTTTAATTTAAACTGATAAACTAAGTGCCTGGATCACAGCACCTGGAACATGGTGCCTACGATGAATGGGATGCCTAGAATGGGCTAGGTTATGAATGAACAAATGAATAAATGAATGAATTTATAGAAAGGAAAAAAATGTTTGAATTGCTTTTAAAATGTAAGGAGATTATTCAAACAGCAAATATTGATCTGTAACATTTATTTACAGCAGTAGGACTGGACCAATAAGGATTAAAGTGTTTCCTCATCAAGGGTGACCACCAGAAACACTGCTACGTTGCCTGGTTGACTGTGTCCTGTGTACATCCTCCACCCATATTACATGGGTTAGATTCTGTTTCTAAATATACACAGTTTCTCTTGGATATACATTTTCATATATTTATTATTAATTATTCATTTTATTTTTTCAATTATATTATTTACATAAACTGTGTTACTGTTAACCTGGTGTCAGATCAAGTATTTCCTTTCCATCCAGTGAAAATTGAGTTTTTCTTAAAGTGGCTAATCCTTGTCTAACTTCCTTTAGTTAGGTTCAAAAGTTCCTACTTCTTGGTTTGATGGATCAAAGGATCTATAACCCCATCAAAATAAAGACTATTTGTTACAATCCATTTGGTATAGTGACATGAAATTCATTTTCCATGAGGACTCTGTTACTCAAGTTTCATTTAGTTACTTGTAATGAAGATTCTGGCAGTCTTAGTTGCTCTTTTGTTATTATAGCAGTGTGTAGCTTTTAAAGTGAATGGCTTGAATTTTAATTCAATTTTATAAAACATCAAAGTGCATTTACTTTGCCCTGTGTACGATACTGATGATTATGCAAGATGAGGTTAATGCAATGGGTAAAATAAATCAATTCTATGTCTCAACTAATAGCCTTAATAGTTTAGCAAGCCACATAAAAGTTTGCTTTTAAATGGACACTTAGGCTAATTTGACAGAATGCTTGCCATTAGGCAACAATTACTGTCATTAGAGTGACATTTTTTTTCTTCTATTCCTAGCCAAATCCAGGAAAAAGAAGAGGTAGGGAGAAAGGAGGACAAACTCTTTACTTCTTACATTGAATTGTGGTACCTGTGAGTCAAACCTATCATGCATATGCAACTGATGCACCCAATAAATTTTCACAACCAGTACCTTCTACCTGAAACACACTGTGTTTGTTAGTTAAAGTTATATGCGATATACATGATTGCTTAGAGAAAAAAAAGGATTTTCTTCTAAAGTTATGTTTTATATCATAGCATTAGTCATTTTCTTCCAATTTTTGAAGCAGAATAGAAACTTTCTACATAAACTGTATAAATATCAGGGTTGTAAAATTTTTTAGCTTTAGTGTTGTAAAAACAACATTGAATAGGGTTATTTTTGAAAACTCGAACCTTCACAGGCAAACACATTTGAGAGCAGATATAAAACTGCAGGCATTAACACTCAGCTTACCTCTCTTTCTCTCAGCCTCCTCTCTTCTTTCCCCTCTCTTCCTTTTCTCCTCCCTTCATCATGTTTGCCCTCCTTCACCTTTCTTCTACAAAGTGGTACAAGTGCAAAGCCTATGCCATTTTCAATGAAAAATATATTTAAACAAAATAATTCAGTAGTATGTTGCATAATGGTTTTCTTATATACTCCGTAGATCAAAGATGCAGAGGAATAAAAACTTTATATTCCAAACATTTTCTAGTAAGAAAACCAGTTGTTCTGAAATTTTTTTTGTAATTTTGTAGATCTAATATTAATGTTTTTTAAACCAAAGCAGATATTAATTATTGAAAATTAAATATTTTGAAGTTTTATTTCTTACCCAGATCTTAAAGAAAATCCGGCAAAGGGGAGGAAGGAAGCAGGGACATCTGTAACAGTGTCAATATTAAAAATAAAGGAAAAAATGCAAAAATAATTTTAAAATAAAAAATAAAGTCACTTTTTTAGGGAGAAAAAAATGTACAAAATGAGTTGGGATTGGAAATCCTTCCTACCCTCTTTGTAAATAAAGTTTAAGAGAAATACAGCCATGTGTATTTCTTTACATTATTGCTTAAGGCTGTTTTCACACTACAGTGGCAGATTTGAGAAGCTGCAACAGCTACTCTCTGGCCCTTGAAGCTTAAAATGTTTATTATCTATCTCTTTACAGCAAAAACTTGCCAACCACTGCACTACAGCGTACATGTATCATGATATTTTGACATTCTAGTCAAAAACTAAATTGTCATATTGTTTGGAAGGCTACTGCCTCACAATATAGGATAGTCATTAAGCTTTTACTCTTTTAACCAACCATTCCTAAATGTTTCCTATGTGCCAGGCCCTTTGCCAGACGATGAAAAGACAAGACTTGGTAAGACAGGCCTTGATAATAAAGAAATGTACAAATATAAATTTTAATATAATGTGCTAAACTCTAATAAAGATACGCTCATTCTGTCACTCTCACAGTTTCTACGGTGTGCTATAAAAATCGTATTGGTGCCCTTCACCCTTTCAGTCATCCAAAGTAGTAACTCCCTGAAGAGTGAAGCACGGTAGCCTTTGACTTCTGAAATCACTGCTCTTTAAACATTTTGAGATATGTAGAGACAATTCATAGCTAAAGCACCACATAGCTGTAGGTTAAGAATGGTATTATCTGCTTTACTGGCATAATTATTCTCATTTTTCTATATGCCTCCTCCCCCTATACTCCTTTCACACATTTTTTAAAAGAATTAAACAAAATACATATTTTTTATTTTTTAAAAACATTAACCTTTTATTCTGCTTTTAACTGAAACTGTGTTATACCATAGCGTGCTTTGACTCTGTGAGGACACACTGAATGTTAACTAAAGCAAAGGGATAAATCTAGGGGCCTGGAGCAGAGGACGTTAAATGAAACTCCTTTTACTCTCTTGCCTGGTTTATCCTTTACCTCTTTTCTACATCACCCAACAAAGGATTCAGAGATGCAGGCTTTGCTAAAGGAGGTCAAATTTGATGAACAGGTGTAGGTATAGAAGAGGAATCAGTGTTTCCTTATCCTCCTTCCCCTGGAATCATTGCCATTTTTAAGGGGTAACTATTACATGTCCGGCGCTGCGCTAAGTGATGACACCAAGCTTAAAGTTTAAGCAGAAATGGAATTTGAATTGTGTGATTTTATCCATCTTCCAATCACTCGTGTACCACAAATGTGTTCCAATCTACCTGTACAGTCTAATTTCTCTCTAGCTTAAAATATCTTGTCTTTTTAAACTGTTTTCAATTTCCAGGCATTGCTAATTGTTCCAATATCTGTGTGAAAGTAACTCGTGTATGTCTTGGTTGCAGTACCTAACTTATTTTATGGAGTGTTACGTATTTACCTGTGAGACCCTTTCCCTAGCTTGTCAGCTTTTTGAGGTCATGCAGAAGCTGTCTCATTCTTCCCGCCGACCCCCAGGCCCCAGCATAGCGCCGCCTGGCACAGCATAGGCACTTAATAAACACTCACAGAAGAGTGTGATCGAAAAAATATTCCTGTCATTATCAGTTTTTATAAACACACATTTAACCAGAAATTCTAACATCCTTTTAAAAAATAGAATATATTGATCTAAGAGGATAGTTTTATATCAACATTTGATCATATTTGGAACTTATTATTATTTTTCAAATATTTAGTTAGGATTGATAGTGTCAACATTTGAAGAGTGTTGAGCCTGACAAATAATCAGAACTCTGAGGTTTCTATACTTACCCTTACTAGTGGGGTACCTACCTGGTCTTAGACTGAAAAGAGAAAGTGTGTTGGGGGATGGAGACATATTTGAGGAGGTACAGTGTTATGAGTATTAGACTTGCAGATTAAATATCTACAAACTTCTAGGTTAATGAGACCTTGAGATATGAGCCTGTGTTAATGTACTTATTTCATAATATCTGAGAGGTAAATATTTATATCCTCCAAAGACAATGCCTGACATATGGATATCCACCAGCAAGAGATTACTGCAAAGTATTGACTGAATATTAAAATAACTATTGGTATTTTAACACTTTTCTCCTGAAAAAAATTCTGTTACTTTTCACTCTCACAGCAGTTGCTTCGCCAATGGTGTCAGTTTCAAGTATTTGTTGAAATAGTACAGAGGGGTTTTTCTAAAGATACTGTAATTCCTCATGTCCTTTAGAAATGCAAAGTGATCTTCTCTAGGTGGGAACTTGTATCCTTATGAATAATGTTTAGTGCATGATAGGTAACACCAGGTTGGCTCCCTTTAAATCTTGCAAGACACAAAATAATACAAATCAAAAGACACAAGAAAGATGTTCAGGGAAAACAGGCCAATCCTGGTATATTTACTTGTATATCTTTTTTTTTTAAATTTTATTTTAAACCTGGAGGATGATGTGTTTTGATCAAAAACCAAGATGCATCAGTAAGACTTATGAGCTAATTTAGTTGTGTTTTTAAATTTCTAAGCAGGCCATATTATCTTCCAGAGCACTCTGAAATGGAACTTTTTAAAGAAAAAGTTGTTGGCTCAAAACTACAAAATGAAGATATGCTTTTAACAGGAAACTTCAAAGTAAATAAGTTGTAGAGTTTTATGCCACAGAGACCGACTTTCTCGATGCTGGGACAAAATGTGCATTTTATTGACCACGCATGATACCATCACAAAGGTTGCTGTTACTTCTAGGATCCAGCTCTTTTTGTAATGGACTTAATGATCAGTTTTTTTTTTTCTGCGTAGTTTTCACTTATTTGACAGAAAGAATAGAAACCTAGTGCATATGGGACTTTACACAATGTCTCGTCTTTGTACTGAAAAAGCAGGACTCACAAGATGCCATTGTGCCATCATGACATTGACACAACTGTCCTTTTATCCCCCACTGCCCCTTCTGTTGCTGTAAGAAAACAGTGCCAAGTTCATGACTTTTCATGACTTTCTTAGAAAGTTTAAAGCCTTGGATTTGCTTTAAGTCACAATCATAGTTTAATTCTGAAGGTTGAATGTCTAATTTTTGACAATAATTTGAAGACAATTGATTAATGTCACAAAGTCTTGCCGCCACCGCCCCCCCTCATTAGAGCTTCTTGCAATAGGTATGAGCACATAGTCCTCCCTCACCTCCTTCCTCCCACCGGACCCCTCATGCCCCATCTAACTGCCATTATAGAACCTTTCCACTTTGGAATACAAAGATTGAAGGAAAAGGATTCAGGGCTGTTTTCTACTTAAACACTCTAGGCCTATAAAAGTATGAAAACTACCAGACACAAATATATAATGACATATTTTATAGATATAGAATATAGATATAAATACCATATATGAATACAACACAAAATCTTTTATAATATTTAAACTATTCGCACTGATTCCCCCCCTCATGTGTGCTACCATGGACTTCTCTGAGTTGCAGGGCTGCCCCCAGATCTGCAGTCTCCTCATTGACTGGCCATTCTCCACTGGCCCACAGCTTTCCCTGCTCCATTTAGGCCAGGTTTGGTCAGTGAAATCTTCTTGTGCCTTTCATGTCATCTGCTTGATATGATAAGGACTTTAAAAGTTTTATGGCTGGGTTTCTTTCCTTTAGGGTTCACATTTGGACCCCAAGAAACCCAGAGGTATCATTTACCCACCCAAAGGAGGAATTTGTCCCCAGATGCAGCACAGCCCGTCTTGGCTCCCCTGATGGGGTCATTCACTGCCAGCACTCCTGGTACTCAGATGACATCCTGGGCAGGAACCTGATGCCAGATCACTGAGTAATCCCTCCAGGAGGAACACCTCAAACTCTTTAAGTGGTCCCCTCAAAGTCCCTCTTGCTAAGCGTTAGGTGAAACAACCAGCACTATGTATAACCTACCTTGAGGAAAAGGATTGGACTTGCAGCTCCCTCTCCAATAATCTGTCTCATAAAGCTTTCCCTACCCTCTTTCAGATTCTAGACCGATGGTTCCCAACCCTGGGGCTTGAACCGGGGTAGACCACCACTGCTCAGTCCCTTACCCCTCTGAGTGTCGTCTGGACCAACGGCATTCATATTATTGCGAGCTTGTTAGAAATGAAGTGGCTCCGGGCTCACCAGAGGTTGACTGATTCCCATTCCATCCCTAAGATCCTCTAGCGACGTGCGTCCATGTTAACGTTTGAGAAATGTGCTCTTCTAGACTGGTGGGGCTCAAACGTCGGTGAGCTTTACAATCATTGGAGAGCTTATTAAAACACGGAACGCTAGGCACTGCCTTCAGAGTTTCTGCTTCAATAGATCTGGGATGGGGTCTGAGACTTTACCCTTCTACCCAGTTCCAGGTGATGCTGCTAGTCAAGGAATCACACGTGGAGAACCACTGTGTTTACACCTCCACTGTCCGCACTGCAGCCATAGTCCGTGGTGTCGTCAAGCGCTTGAAATGGGCTCTGCATTGAAATGTGCTCTAAAATTCGCACCAAATTTCAAAGTCTTAATATGAAAAAATGCAACATATCACATAATGTTTATGTCGATTATATGTTGACATGCTAGTATCTTAACTATAGTGAGTTAAATAAAATATTTTATTCAAATTAATATTTTTTATTTTTACTATTTTTAATGCGACTACTAGAAACTTTAAAATTATATATATGGCAGACATTATATGTCTGTTGGCCAGCACTCTTTATTTTGATCTCCCTCTGGCAGGGGGCTTCCTGTGGGGTTTCTGAAATGGGTTCTTTTTCGCTACATAACAATTAATTATTCAGTCATGCATCTTAATTTGATATGCCATATTTAAAAGATTTAGCACCTCAGGGAAAATCGTAATTATAAAATTCTGAGTTACACATATAATAGCTTGTTTAATCACCATAAAAATATTATGAAGAAGGTGTTTGCATTTTCCAAATGAGAAATCTAAAGAGAATAACTTACTGACGGTCCTCTACCTAGCAAGTGAAATCCAAGGATAGGTTTGTCTGACTTCCAGCTTTATCCACATTTTTTACTTCGCCGTGCAGCCTCTAGTCTAGCACAGTGATATGCAGACATTTGTTCTCATGAATTATTTGGATACTATCTGCTCTAATTTGTATAAGTTTAAGTCTGTAGGAGTTTAAATATGAAACTAAATATGTCAGCAGCAGCTTATTTTTTGAACAAGGCAAACTTTTCTTCTTAATAGAGAAGCCTAACTCTTCATATTGTAAGTGTTAGTATGTTTAAATTCATGATAGCGCTATAATTGTTTTTGGCTTTGTTCACGTAACTCTGTTCTCAGACATGGGATGCCAATTAACCCACTGTGTAATTATTTTGTAGTTACAATAATAGGCAATGGAGGCACATTCAGTCTGTGTAACTGGACTTGAACTTTTGCTCTTTCCTCTGTATTTGTACAGAACTTTGGAGTAGCCCTCTATTCTTCTGGTTTCAAGAGTATCCAAAACACAAGTGATGGTACAAGGCAATAGGTAGTATCTCTGGAGCTAAATGACTCAAGCCAATGTACCTCTCTGTGGTGCTTCCATAACGACTAGGCAGTATTTTCCTCTTCTAGTTCTTAACAGCTTTTGTTTTAAAATACTTCTAATTATATCACTTCAAAAAGTTTATTGTAATTATTTTTGGCATGTCCATCTCCTAGATTAGAAGATGATCTTCTTGAGGACAGGGGATAGGAAGGTAGGTAGATATGCACATTTAGATATATCTACATCTATATCTCCCCAGTAATATGTATGCAGGAAATATATGATCTCCCTTGAACTTAACTCTATGTTGAAATGTTTTTAAATGTAACAGAGAAATTCTTTGCTTCATTCACAGATTTCCCTTGACTGTAAAGGTGAGTAAAGTTTCATAACATTAAAATTTTATCAGTTCTTAACATGTCTGAATATATCCACTTAAAAAGTCCTATAGTGAATAATAGTTGTTCTTAGGTATATGAATTAATGGACTAATAAATTTCCAAAAAATATTGGAAAATTGGATTTTTATATTGCTAATCAAAACAATTAAACATTTGTGTTTGCATTTACCTCCAAACTGACCATTCATTGTCTCTGTCATCTAATGAAGAAAGATATTTTTAAACTATAGCAAGTATGTGATCTAAGAATAAAAACCAATTTTTAAAAAATTTTATTTTAAAAATTAAAAAAATTACAGTTGCCATTCATATTTTATTAGTTTCAGGTATACAGCATAGTGGTTAGACATTTATATAACTTATGAAGTGATCCCCCTGGTAAACCTAGTACCCACCTGGCATCATACATACTTATTACAGTATTATTGACTATAGTCCCTGTGCTGTGACCACATTACCTTCCTTTGACCACTTTTATAACTAGCAATGTACATTTCTTAACCTCTTCACCTTTTTCGCCCAGCACCTTAACCCCCTTCCCCTTTAAAAACCATCCATTTGTTCTCTGTGTTTATGAGTTTGTTTCTGTTTTCTTTGTTCATTTATTTAGTTTTAGATCCCTCATATAAGTGAAATCATATGGTATTTGTCTTTCTTTCTCTGGCTCAATTCACCTAACATAATACCCTCTAGGTCCATCCATGCTATTGCAATTGTAAAATTTCATTTAGTTTTTGGCCAACTATTATTTCATTGTGTACATGTGCCACCTCTTCTTTATCCAATTATCTATTGATGGATACTTAGGTTGCTTCCATACCTTGGCTATTGTATATGGATTGTCCTTCTTTTTCTTCCGTTATAGACTTTGCTTTAAAGCCTATTTTGTCTGACATTGGTAGTGCTACTACAGCTTCTTTTTTTGTTTCCATTTTTATGAAATATCTTTTTACTTTATTTTCAGCCTGTGTGTTTCTTTCAATCTTAAGTGAGTCTCTTGTAAACTGCAAAGGTAAGGGTCTTGCTTTCTTCTCCATTCAGCCACCATATATATGTCTTTTGTTTTGAGCATTAATCCAATTACATTTAAAGTAACTATTGATAGGTATGTAGTTATTGCTATCTTGTTATTCATATTTTTATTTATTTTTTATATTAATGTAGTACCTTTAACATTTCTTATAATACTGGTTTAGTGTTGATGAACTCCTTTAGTTCTTCTTTGTCTGGAAAGCACTTTATTTTTCCTTCAATTTCAAATTATAGCCTTGCTGGGTAGACTAGTATTGATTGTAGTTCCTTACTTTTCATCACTTTGAATATTTCATGCCAATCCCTTCTGACCTGAAGATTTTCTGTTGAGAAATCAGCTGATAGTCTTATGAGAATTCCCATGTAGTTAAGTGTGTTTCTCTTGCTATTTTTAAGATTCTTTTTAAAAAAATACATTTTATTGATTATGCTATTACAGTTGTCCCATTTTTTTCCTCCCCTTTATTTCCCTCCACCCTGTAACCCCTCTTCCACCAGCATTCAGCCCCCCACCTTAGTCCATGCCCATAGGTTATACATATAAGTTCTTTGGCTTCTCCCTTCCCTATACTATTCCTAACCTCCCCCATCTGTTTTGTGCCTACCATTTATGCTTCTTATTCTCTGTACTTTTCCTCCATTCTCCACCCTCCCCTTCCCTGCTGATAGCCCTCCATGTGATCTCCATTTCTATGATTCTGTTCCTGTTCCAGTTTTTTGCTTAGTTTGTTTTTGTTTTTATTTTTTTAGGTTCTGTTGTTGATAGTTGTGAGTTTGTTGTCATTTTACTGTTCATAGTTTTGATCTTCTTTTTCTTTGATAAATCCCTTTAACATTTCATGTAATAAAAGCTTGGTGATGATGAACTCCTTTATCTTTATTTTATCTTGGAAGCACTTTATCTGCCCCTCCATTCTAAATGATAACTTTGCTGGATAGAGTATTCTTGGATGTAGGTCCTTGCCTTTCATGACTTTGAATACTTCCTTCCAGCCTCTTCTTGCCTATATGGTTTCTTTTGAGAAATCAACTGATAGTCTTATGGGAACTCCTTTGTAGGTAACTGTCTCCTTTTCTCTTGCTGCTTTTAAGATTCTCCCCTTATCTTTAATCTTGAGGAATGTAATTATGATGTGCCTTGGTGTGTGCTTCCTTGGGTCTAACTTCTTTGGGATCGCCTGAGCTTCCTGGACTTCCTGGAAGTCTATTTCCATTACCAGGTTGGGGAAGTTCTCCTTCATTATCTTTGCAGAGAAGTTTTTAATGTCTTGCTCTTCCTCTTCTCCTTCTGGAACCCCCATGATTCGGATATTGGAGCATTTGTCCCAGAGGTTCCTAAGCCTCTCCTTATTTTTTTGAATTCTTGTTTCTTCATTCTGTTCTGGTTGAATGTTTATGTCTTCTTTCTGCTTCTCTTATTATATTTTTTAACTATTATTTTAATTATGGTGTGTCTTGGTGTGGGCCTCTTTGGGTTCATCTTGTTTGGGACTGTTTCTCTGCACTTCCTGGGCTTGCATGTCTATTTCTTTCACCAGGTTAGAGAAGTCTCAGTTATTATTTCTTCGAATAGATGATTAAACCCTTGCTCTCTCTTTTCTCTTTATGATACTCCTATGATGCAGGCGTTATATGCTTAATATTGTCTCAGATGCCCCTTAAACTATCCTCATTTTAAAAAAAGAATTCTGTTTCAAATAGGTGTTTTCTGCTACCTTGTCTTCCAAATCCCTGATTCAGTACTTTGCTTCATCTAACCCGCTGTCGATTCTATCCAATATATTCTTTATTTTTGTTATTATATTTTTTTATTTCTGACTGGTTATTTTTTATAGTGTCTATCACTTTGTTTAAGTTCTCACTGAGTTCATCTACTCTTCCTTTAAGTTCATTGGATATCCTTATCACCAGTGCTTTGAACTCTATATCTGGTAGATTGCTTGCCTCCATTTTGTTTATTTCTTTTTCTGTAGTTGGGTTCTTTCATTTGGAACATGTGTCTTTGTTTCTGCATTTTGGCTGCCTCTTTGTGTTTGTTTCTATGTTTTAGGTAGATCTGCTATGTCTCTTAGTCTAGTAGGTGTCCCCTGAGGTCCACTGGTGCATACCCCTTGGTTACTTGAGCTGAGTGCTCCTGGATTGTCTCTGTTTGGGGTGTATGCATCCTCCTATTGTAGTTGTGACGTGATTGCTGTTAGCTTGTCCATTGGTGGAACTGACCCTTAGGCTGACTGGCCATGAGGACTGGCTCTGACTACAGCAGACAAGCTATCGCATGGGCCTGACCCTAGAAGTAGGATCTACTATAGCGGGGTTCCAGTGCCTACTGAGTCCACTCTTTGGATGTGTTATTTGTGAAACTAATGGGTAGTGCCCTGGTATGATCTGAAGCTGACATACCATTTTGTTGGTTCTGAGACCTCTTTGGAGGTTCTCCAGGGCAGGCCCCAGTCAGCCACTGCCTGTGCCTGGCTCAGGGCCACCTGGGAGGAGCCACAAAGTAATCAGCAGTTAGTAGCTGCCTTTGCTGGGCTTGGAGGCAGCTGGAAGAAGCCTCCCTGATATCCCTGGTGTTTTTTGAGCTGCTGACCCAGTGCTGGAGCTCAAAACCAATGAGCCCATCAGTGAGTAATTCCACACATGGACCCTTTAAGAGGAATGCCTAGGACTCCAGAAGCCCTCTATCTCACTTCAAAAATTCCCACTGGTTTTCATGGCCAGATATTGTAGGGACTTATCTCCCCAGTGTGGGATTGGGGCCTCTGCTCCTCTGTGACAGGGCTCCATGGCTGAGATTATACTCCTGGTTCTTAACCTACCTCCCTGGGTGTAGGACCAGCTCATTTTGCATCTCTCTAGCCCTTTTACCAGTCTCCATGTGGCTTCTTTATGTCCTTAGTTATAGGAGTTCTGTTCAAACAGTCTTCAAGTGGTTCTCAAGGGTGGTTGTTCTGTAACATAGTTGTATTGATGTTCTGTAACATAGTTGTTATCATGGGAGGAAGTGAGCACATCATTTACCTACTTTACCCTCTTGACTGGAAATCCCCTAAATTTATTTTATTTAAAACTTTAGGACACTACTTTCATCATGTTCTTTTTTATACAACTTTACTTGGCAGTAGTCTATGGACTAGAAGGAGAGAAATTCTTGTCTGAGATTCAGGGCCATAGAGGGCAATGGGGGGAATCTAATGACTCCCCATTATTTGCAGGACCTTCTATATACACATACAACAGAAGTGCCTTCATAGTCAATTCATGTGTATGAACTACTTGCCATTACTTTTTTGGCTTAGTGAGACTGTTCTCGAATGAAGAAGAAACACAAAAATGTTTCTAAAAAAGTTAGATCCTCTCTTAATTGAAAGGTGTGAATTGACATGCCTTGTATATAGGGAAAGAATCAGAAATACTAGAAGATTTTAACTGGTCTACAACCACATATCTTTTGGCAGTGTAAAAATGTTGTATACCCACCATGTGTGATCTATTGATTCTTTCTCATTGACAAACTGATTGCATACTTACCAAGATTAATGGAGTAGAAGCAGAGGCAAATTCGGATGTAAACAACAGTATTATGGAAGGATAAACTTTCTTCTAGTAGGAACCAATAAGCCTAACTATTCCTTCAAAATGATTCATCCTGTGCATCAAATATTCTACATAACTGCAAATATAATTTCTAGTAATTTATTTCTTTGGATAGGTCTTCCATTTATAAAATGCTATCAGGGCATATGAAAGTTCTGGGGAAAAGAAGGCTTTTATAGTAATAAAATACATTAATGTAATATTGAAAGCAATAAAGCCAAGACAGACTGCCTAACTATTAAATGTCATTCAGGGTTTTTTGTTTTTGTTTTTTTTAGTATTTTTTGTTTAGCATTTCATTTTATTTTTTAAAGATATTATTTACTTTATTTTTAGACAGAGAGGAAGGGAGAGAGGAAGGGAGAGAGAAAGAGAGGGAGAGAAATATCAATGTGTGGTTGCCTCCTGCACGCCCCCTACTGGGGACCTGGCCTGCAACCCAGGCATGTGCCCGGACTGGGGAATCCAACCGGCGACTCTTTGGTTGGCAGGCTGATGCTCATTTCACTGAGCTACACCAGCCAGGGCATTGCCCTTTTGTTTTCTTCCTAGTCCTATTCCAACAGTAATCATTTTCCAACATCCTCACTTAATTTATTTCTTCTTATACCTCCAGCCTCTTCAAAACAAGATGGAGCTAATGACTGTCAAAAAAACAAACTGACAGGAACCAGAGGGAAGGAAGGAGGGGGAAAACAGGCTGAAAAGGAGGGGAAGGGTCATCGAGGAACATGCATAAAGGACCCATCGGCAAAGGATGGAGGGTGGGAGGTGGGGAGGGGTGGGGCTGGGGAAGTGGTGGCAGGAAAATGTTGCCAAAAATAAATAGACGGGGGAGGCTAAGAATAGTATAGGAAACTGAGAAGTCAAAGAACAGATATGTACAATCCATAAACATGAACTAAGAGGTGTGGGGATGATGGGTTGGGGTGCAGGGCGGAGGGGATAAAGGGGAGAGAAAAATGAGACAACTGTAATAGCATAATCAATAAAATATACAAAAAAAATTTATGTAAATTAAATTCAGCCATAAGTCCTCTACCTCTAGACTAAATCTAGTGAAGATATGGCTAAATTTACTTGCATTATTCTTTCTAATCTCTGGGGATTAGAGGAAGAAAGAGATGCTGAAATACTTCAGCCTCTTGTTGCCTTGAATAAAATGTAGCATACCTATAAAAATGTGAAGATCAAACCATATATAGGGTACCTACTAATCTATATCTGGATTATGTTAGGATTGATATTATGTTTAAAAATCGATATTTAACATATATTGTAGTTAAATTTTCTTTAGGTGGATTGTAAAAGATTTTTAAATAATTGAACAAAGAAATTTATTGTCATGGGTATCACTATATATTGATTTTGATACCTGCCATCTGTCAAATTTTATTTGGTATTATAATAAATAAACAAAAGAAAGATTTGTAGTTAACCTTTATTTTAGTAATTGTGGAACTTCTTCTTTCACAGCAAAAATAATACCAATCTATTCTTTTTTGCTTTTTCTGTGTTTTGCTTTTTATACAAAGAAGTAAAATGAATGCCTCCCCAAAGTGCTTAATGAGTTCTGCCTACACAAATGTGAACATTTCACGACACCTAACGCATTTAAGAATCAACCCTCTTTCCATGGCCTGCTGTGTAGATTGCTTTCTTCCCAGTTGCTGACATCTTATGTCTTATGATATTTTACTTTTTTATCTGCCCCCCAGCTCTAGTTTCCCTTGTACCTAAGGTACCCC
The DNA here is from genome assembly GCA_004026545.1 of Mormoops blainvillei. Classification (NCBI taxonomy): domain Eukaryota; kingdom Metazoa; phylum Chordata; class Mammalia; order Chiroptera; family Mormoopidae; genus Mormoops; species Mormoops blainvillei. Next base: position 29,681 of record PVJD01007492.1, read on the forward strand.
CTCTGGCATTCACCTCTGACTCACCTTAGATACCGATCTGCATTTGCCCTCATCCTGATCTTTTCTGACTCTTTGAGAACTATCTTCTCTTCTACCCCAAAACCTGCTTCTGGATGTTGAGACCGTATGTCATGCCTATTTCATTCCACAAAGGAGAAAAGTGAGACCAAAACTGAATAAAATTTTTTACCTAATAAACTTAAAATTTTTAAATAAGTAATAATATAGTCTGCTTTCTTTATGCTTTTCCCATGAGATGATTATTTATAGGACCCTCAATTGGTTAACTATTATAATTATATGACAGTTTCTCCTTTACCAATACACTTTTGTAATGCTTTCAAAACATCCTTCTGTTCCAGCTTCATTCATAAAACATCAAGCATCTCTTGACTACAACAGTCACATGACCTCATCAATTTCAGAGTGTTCATATTAGAGCTGGTTTGAATAGAGTTTATATTATTATATTATCTGGAGGAGAATTCGAGGGTAAGGTTTCTCTCCCAAACTAGACTCTAAGCACAAGAAAAACCATCTGTGTCCATATGTCTTTGTGTGGCTTAGAAACCTAACACATTTATGAATAACCCCTGATATGAAGTTGATATACAAGTATATCAACAGTCTGGCTTTGTAAAAACTATTAGTCTCCCTTTTCATACTTAAATGTTGTTATGAAAACACATTTCTTCTTAGTGTAACTAACAAAATTTGTTTGTAGCCTAAAGAGTAAAAATACACTAAAAACCTTCTTACTGACTGTGAAATGAAAAAGAGAAAAGCTCTTTATATGATGAGAGTTTGGATTCAGACAACAAATGAGATATGGAATGAAGATTAAATATCACCAGAGAGAGATAAAAGCTTTATTTGTCCTTTTGAAAATGTGGAGATTTGAAATTTTAGAATTGTTTGTTAACAAGAGAGATTTGCTGCTCTTTTGCATATAATGATACGTGGTATAGAACTGCATAGTTTAAACACCATTGTCAAGCAGGCAGCGGGCACTGTGGTAAAGCATGTCCATACAGCATAAATGCTTAATTATAACAATAGCTATTGAAAAGCCTTATATACTAACAAGAGAAGCAGAGCTTAAGGGGAATCAAAAGTCCACAGATAATCTTTTAAGAGGAATTACGTCAATTATAAGAGGTTATTTTATTACCACTCTAGTATTCTTGAAAAACAGCAACAAAATGATGTGGAGCTTTAGAAATTGATTGATTGGTCAAATGTCCTTGAAAACGTGATATTTGTAACAGCAGAAATTAAGAATGACATCAGATAAAGATTATTTCTACAGGAAAGTTGATAGAAAAGCGTCAGTAAGGGAAACTTGGGGAAGAGAGAGAAAAAAATCTTTCAACATTGGTTCATACAGCAAGGATTTATACTGCTTTCTTTATATAAACACATGAGTAAGTCTCCCATTTAACATTGGTTTTCAGCTTTAAGGGTGCCTTAAAATATTCTGGGAAACTTCTATTAAAATTCTGACGCCTAGATCCCACCCTCAGAGATTCTGATTCACTTATAAATTCCCCAGGTTTTACTGTATCTTCAGAGCTGCCAACCATTTTCATAGATAATTTCAAAGGAAACTACATTGTTTATATCAAGTGTGAGTAACCCTCAACCTGCACAGCCCATGAACAAGACACCCAGACATTAGGTCCATCTTGACCTCTTTGCATTAGTGCCTCTCCTTCAGGGCCATACAAAAACTGTTAAAGTTCTCCCCAAATTAACTTTGATTTCTCTCAGGAAATAATCTGAGCTGTAGCTCTGGTTGCTTCATCGAAGGGCCACAATATGTTCAGGCTTAGAGCGGCCATGCAAGAAAACTGACAAAGACTGCAGCTTCTCCTCTCCTCTGACGTTTTTAGAATAGGGCCATTGCCATAGTCAAAGATGCCTCCAAGTGGCTGTTTACCTAGTGATATCTAAAGGGAACTTACCTACAATTTTGCACTCTTATGAGTCATCTGAAATGACATGCCCCATGAGTTGACATGAGTCATCTAAAAAGCAAAATAAAACACTAACTAATGACCTATCATCATGGATATATTCAAACTAGGACCCTAATCAAGACAATCACTGGAAAACCTAAAACTGATCATTGGTCCTTTCACTGTTTCTCATTTTTCCCTCTGCTTAATCTTCCCTCTTAGGGATGATAGTAAAAGGAAGTTTGGTATTCTTCTTCCTCCTTTTCTTCCTCCTCCTCCTCCTTCTTCTTTTTTCTCTCATCTCTCTCTCTCATCTGTCAAGTTTCTGACTATATTTTTAAATTATGAACATAAAGTCATAATAGCAAATTTGGATCATTCATGAAATGAAAAGAATATAAATTATCTATAGAGGTTCCAGCCAGAGATAACTATTAATATTTGGTTGTCTACTTTTCTGGTATTTAAAATATATTAAAATATTAAGATAATATTATATATGGTTTGTTACATTATTTTCATTTAACAAATATATAACAAATATTTTCGATGTTATAAAATCTTTATATTTATTAGACTATTTATTGTAGAAGTATGATCTTTAACAGATTATGGGAAACTTGAGATTTAATTGATTATTTGAATTTTGGGAGAAGCTTTGATTTTTTTCCCAAAACATGCTGTGTTATTTGAGTTGTATATATACATGTGTGCATGTATCTCCATCACTATGTTAAACTCTTTGCACATATTATCTCATTCAACACTCACAGCAGTTTTTTGAGGCAACACTACTATTTTAATTTAATGGAGAAAGCAAAATTGAGGCTCAGATTAAATAAACTTCTGGACAGTTTACATTCTCACCAGCAGTGAATGAGGGTTTCTTTTTCTCCACAACCTCTCCAACACTTGCTATTACTTATCTTGTTGATAACAGCTATTCTAGCAGGTATCAGGTGGTATCCACTGTAAATTTTTAAATTTGCATCTTCCTAACAGCTAGAAAAGTTGAGCATCTTTTCATATTATCTGTGGATGATTTGTATGTTTTCCTGGAACAAGCGTCTGTTCAGATCCCCTGCCCATTTTTAAATTGGATTGTTTGCTGTTGAGTTGTATGAGTTCTTTATATATTTTGAATATTAACCCCGTCTTGGAGCTGTTGTTTGCAAATATCCTGTCCCATTCAATTAATTGCCTTTTGTTCTGTTGATGGTTTCTTTGGGTGTCCAGAAGCTTTTAAGTTTGAAATAGTCCCATTCATTTATTTTTGCCTTTACTCCCCTTGCCTTTGGGGTCAAATTCATAAAATCTTCTCTAAGAACAAGTCTATAAGTTTAATACCTATGTTCTCTTCTATGTTTCAGATCTTATATTTAGGTCTTTGATCCACTTTGAATTAAATTTTTGTACATGGGGAAAAATTGTTGTCTAGTTTATTCTTTTGCATGTGGCTTTCCAATTTTCCCAGCATTATTTTTTGAAGAAACTTTCTTTTCTTCATTGTATGTTTTTGGTTCCTCTGTCAAAAATTATTTACCCATATACATGTGGTTTTATTTCTGAGCTCTCAATTCTGTTACATTGGTCTGAATATGTTTTTCTGTCGTTACCAAGCCATTTATGACAACATGGATGGACCTCAACAATATCATGTTAAATGAAATAAGTCAGTCAGAAAAAGTTAAGAACCATATGATTTCACTCATATATGGGATGTAAAATTGAAAGTAACAAATGAACAAGCAAGAAAAACAGACAAAAACTCATAGACATAGACAACCATCTGGTGGCTACCAGAGGGAATGTGGGTGGGGGATAGTAAAGGGTAAAGGACATCAAATATATGATGACAGAAGAGATTTGACTTTAAGTGGTGGACGTACAATGCAATATATAGATCATGTATCATAGAAATGTACACTTGAAACATATAATCCTATTAATCAATGTCACTCCAATAAATTTAATCAATAAACTTCTGAAAGTCAGGTTCCTCTGATTCTAAAACTCAGATTTCCACTAATATTATGGGAAATTTGATATTTAATCAAGTGATTATTGTGAATTTTGAGGGGAGGCTTTGGGTTTTTTTTCAAGGTATGCTGTTATTTGAATTGTTTATATATGTGTGTGTGTATTTCCATCACTACATTAAACTCTTTACATGTATTATCTTATTTAATACTCATAGCAATTCTCCGAGATATTATCTCCCAGATATTCCTACTAAGGCTATTCAGCCTAAATTTTTCTAACATTTTTGGTTGAGCATATTTAAATAGAGAGCAAAATTGAAAGATTTTCCAGTGAGCACCCAAATAGTCTCCATTTAAATTCTACCACTAACATTTTACTGTATTAGTTTTATCATGAGACTTGTTCTGTTTGTCCTGATATCCATCCATTTATCCATATTATTTTAATGTATGTCAGTCTTTAATTTTTGAATCCCATTATACCAATGCCTACACTAAACCATGGCTTTGATAAGTATATTTTGAAGTTGTTTTGTGTTTTTTTTTTTATCATTCTTTGGTCAGAAGTAGGAATCATCAAACCCAAATGATATTAGAAATATAGAAAACCTTAAAGCTAGCACTAGTCAATAACTCTAGGATTAGAAAAACTAAGAAATAATAGACTGGATGATACTAATAATCCACTTAAGAACACTGGCGAGTAACTTTAATTGCATCTACAAAATTCTTTTGCCATTTAAGGTAGCATAATCAAATATGTGGGTTCTCATCTAATTCACAGTCCAGGGATTGGGGCACAGTATCTTAGTGGATCATTTTTAGAATTTTGCCTAAAACAATTTCTTATTTTAAATCAGAAATCTAACTCTTGAGATTTGTATAACTCTTGTTTATATTGGCCAAATATTTTCATTTGGTTTTTTTCCATAAGATGGATCTAGTAGCACTTAGTTGTCTTTAACTTCATTGGAAACAATTTTGCTAGATTTTATTGTGACAGCTGTCATATCAGCATACATTTAAAAAAGTCAGAATTGGTGAATTTTTGTGTATTTTAATATTGAAAATGAAAGAAAATATGCATAATATTGGCTTATTATGCTTTATTTTATCAAGAAAGGTAAAAATGCAACTGAAATGCAAAAAAAGATTTGTGCAGCTTATGGAGAAAGTTCTGTGACTGATCAAACATGTGAAAAGAGGTTTGCAAAGTTTCATGCTGGAGATTTCTCTCTGGACGATGCTCCACAGTCAGATAGACCAGTTGAAGTCGACAGTGATCAAATTGAGACATTAATTGAGAACATTAATGCTATAACACATGGGAAATAACCAATATACTCAAAATATCTTAATAAAGTTATTAGTGAAAATGAAAACTGTGTCTTTGATATTATGGAAAAAACTAAACGGACTTTTTGGCCAACCCAATAATAGCCATGTAAGTAGTTTTCAGAGTTTATAGAACTTGTAAGGAGAGTGTTCTAGTGATAAAATAATTTTTGTGCTTTGAAAACTTCTATTGTGAAAATAAAAATGATTGCTGGTATTGTTATAAAGGCTACAGTATTTTTTAAAAGAAGACAGCATGACATAAGGAAATGCCTGAACTACTTATAAAATGTTAGTTTATAAATATTTAGCTTCTTGGTATTCTTTACACATGTGCTTTTTCATTATGAAACTTGGCATTTAGTTCTAATGCTTTTAAAATATAAGAAACATATTGCTTTTATTTTTACCAAATATTTTTACCTTAAATAGGAAGAAGGTGTGAAAGAAGTAATACTATTTTCTTTGCATAATTTTGTTTATTCATTATCCTAAAAACCATTTGAATCACCCCCTTCTCTTAAGAATATGGAAATTCAGGAAATTTGGGTCAGATTATGTTAGCCTTACCAAATCTTTGAGAATCATAGTATTTTGCAAAGTGAGAATGGGACAAAGGTGATATTTAGCAACAAAAAAGTTAAGAGAAAGAAAAGAACAGTTGATTACATTCAGAATCAATGTAATTAAATATTACCTTTTTTATTAGCTACTTGGCCTTCATAATTCAAGGAACAAGAAAAAGGTCAACGATTCTAATGAGTTGTTCCTGTGTGCAATAAAGATAACGGCCAAACTGCCGTCACCCCGCTAATATTCCTTCAAAGATAACCAGCCAGCTCTTGCCCGTGTAGGGCTAATAAGGCAGTCGGAAAAGAGCTTCTGCTTATTCCAAAGCTGCAAAAGTTTATGAACACACCAGAACCTCTATGTAATGTATAAATAAAACTATAGGGTCTCCTAGAAGGGTTTGAGAAAAGCAGTAACTAACTACCAAATCAAGGCTTTGTTTTATCCCTTTAAAAATATGAACTTGATTTTATTTGTTATAAAATGAATTAGTGTTTGTTCTGAACAATAGAGAAAAAAATGAAAATTTGAAAGGAAACAAGTCGTCCTCTAGGCTGTCCTCCAAAAGCTTTCACTGTCAATGTAACATTAATTATGTGTATTCTAGGTTTTCTTTCTAAGCAGAGTTTTCAGTTTTGATTATATAATATATGTATAGGTTGATTTACTCATAATAAGTATTTTCTATGCTATTATCATTTCTGTATTAAATCATCATTCTTCAAATCTTACAGGAATTTCATCAAATAATATTATCTTAGACTTAATTTTCACTATTCTTGAGTTAATGTCTTTATATCTGAGCAATTTAATTCTTTCATCATATGTTAACAGTTCTCCATTAATTTCTTTTATTCAGCTGCTTAATGCACTCAGTTCTAGAAATTTTTGAAAAATGTTGTTTAAAATATAATGGCAATATTAATATAAAATATCTTTTTCCTACTTCTATAGCAGTGCTTTTACGCTCATTAAAAGTGCAAAGATGATGGCTATGAATTTGTTATGTACTTTTGATGCATTAAAATATACATGGCAAAATGTCTTTTAAACTATCTCATGATATTTATAATCAGTGTGATTCTAGATACCTAATTCCAAAAATTGACCAATTCTTAGATAAAGTTTAGGGTAGTAATTTTGCTGAAGTTGTCAAAAATGTAAAAAATTTAGAAGTTCCTAAAAACTCACAGACCTTCTGTTCCCCCATCCAAAGTTACTGTTTCTAAATATTTATCTCATTAATAATATAGAACATTTAGAAGTAGAAATTCAATGTAAACTAATCATGGGAAACAGGACAAAAAAGAAAAAGAAAAGAAAGAAAAACCAGTCATATTATGTTACCTGATGGCCTGCTCTGCAAAGACATGTCTCCAAAGATACTGTGCAAAGAGAATTCCAAAATCTTTAAATATAATTTAAGTTTTTACCGAAGTGTCTTGAAGGGATGAGACAGGGAGCATGCCACCATGCTGCACAGAGGCACATTTTTCAAAACCCCCAAAATTTTGGCCCCCAAATTTCCTCCACCTAGGCAATGGCCCATTCTTCACTGCCTTTTAAGACTGCAACTCCCCACTTTCCCAGACTTTCTAGTTTATTTTCAGTTCCCAGGAGTATCATTATGTCCCTTCTCAATAGGAAACTCTCCCTCCCTCCTCTCTTTTACTTCATTCTCTAGATTTCATTTTAATCAGCTCTACAAAAAGCCTGACTGGACAAACTAGAAAAGAACCTTTCCCTTTGTAGGCAGTGGATTTGACTGGGCATTTCTGTCCTTAGGTATAAAGGAGCAGGACCCCTTCTACACACACACACACACACACACACACACGTTACTTAACTGTCAGTAACACTTAGGTAGTATAGATGGAGTGTCCCCGTTTCCCGGCATAGCTACACAGACATGCCAACATTGTTGGTGGGTAAGGGAAGTAGAGCACATTCAAATATATCCCAGGGTCTGCATAGCTGGGAAGGGCACTGAAACTTTATCTTTCCTCTTAACCCTTGGATACAGGAATAGTCTTGTGGGAGCAAATTAAAAAATCATTATTGGGCCCTCAAATTTCTTTGTGAGAATCTGAAACTATAACTCTCCTAGGATCTGAGAAAATATATATAAGTTTTATATCTTCCTTGCTTCCATCTGGTATTCTAGGAGTTGCTTTATGGCTCTGGAAATGTCAAAGTTGATACACATGAAGCATTGAAGGGGCACTTGAATAAGTTCCAGTTCAGTAGAATAAGAGTTTATTCATCCAACAAATACTTATTGGGCTCCCAGTATTTCCCAGCCACTGTTTTAAATGCTGGTGATTATGCAACGAATAAAACAGATGAAACTCCTTCCTCTCAGGGAGCATCCATTACAGTAGAGAGAGGCAAACAATAAGCAACTAAAGAACTTTGCCAGATGGTATACTAGTCTGAGCAGATGCTGATGAGGAAAGTCCAAAAGCTGGCTCGATTTTTTCACAAGACCCAAGGCTTAACATAATGCCTAAAATGATAGCTAGCAATAATATAGTTCCTACCCTGGAAAGGCACTGCTCCAAATATTGAATAGATACAAACTCATTCAATCCTCACAGTCACTCCAGGTAGAAGATACTGTCATTACCCATATTTTATAGATAGGACAACTGAGGTACACAGAAATAAACTCTCCCCAAATTATTGCTAGGATAAAAGGCAAAGCCGGGATTTAAACCTGAGAACTCTATTTCCATAAAACATTTCTGAAGGCATCTTGATGTTGGAGGCAACATGTTCCGAATGCCTGATCTTCACTGTTGGGATGTACTGTAACTATCATGTCGGGGGTGGGGTCTATGTGTTTTCGCTTATCCTGAAGCCGTCATTTCCGATGGTAAATATGTTCTGGTTCATGGCAAAAATCCTCTTGGTAAAGTGGGAAAATTCATGACAATTCAGGAGTTTCCTAAAGATAATTCAGAAAATAAATGATAAGTGACTCTCATGGGACCAAGACTCCTTTGGGAATAGTATGTAAAAGAAACTTTTCAAAAATCTACTTTTGGAAATAGGAACCTTGCATACTATTGATTTTCAATGTTTTGGGGGTTTTTTTTAACCAGGGAAATATTTTTTTTAGTTAAACTATTAATCAGAAGCCCTGTATGTAAAATTAAATAAAAACAAAAAGAGTCGCACTGACTGAAGCAAAGGCAGTGGAAGTGCACATCTCAGGGTCTACCCTCAACTTCCTTTCCCTTTGTTTCTCTGGCAGCCCCTGAGCTGTGCCCGCCATGCTCTGAAGCCTTCATACACCACCGTTTGTTAGGAGAGCACTACAGATTTCCAGAAGAGGCAATGTCTTGCTCTACATTTAATTTCATTGCTCTAAGATAAGTTTCAGTTGTCAAGTATGAGCAGCGTCTAAACCTGACAGGATGGAGCCCCGCCCTATCCACTCAGCAACCCCCCCACCCCGCACCGTTGCCTCAGCCTCAGGGCTGTAGGTCACTCTCTCTAGCCGGATAGTTTCCAAGTGTTATAAATTGTGTCTTCTCCATAATTTCTCAATATTTAAGATTTAGCACATTTTCACACCATTCATACAGCTACCTACCAAAAGATGATGACCCAGGGAAAGAACTACTACATGTAATATTATTTCTCAAGTCCTTAGATTCCCCCAAGACAAACCCCTTAATTTGGTGTTAAAGATCTTTATCATGGAAACATACACTTGAAACCTATATAATCTTATTAATGAATGTCACCCCAATAAATATGATTGATTAAAAAATTAATTCCACAGTACATGCCAGCTTCTGGATTGTAATCAATTAACACACACATGAAGAAACATCTCATAGTCTCGACTAGATTTTTTAAATTTTATGTTGAAAAGGCCATTCATTTTGTTTTGTTTCCTGGAAGAAAATTGGACATTAAGTGATGACCAATCCTTCAGGATCTCTAGGTTCCCAAAGATCCTGCCATATCACCTGCTTTTCTATTGCTCTTTTTTTATTCTCCCTGTACACACAGGTGTATAAGCAGTAGGAGAGTGAATGACAGAGGGAGGGGAAAAGTGTCATAGAGGGAAGGTCCTTAATTTGCAAGTAGGAAAACAAATGAGTCAGGGGTAAGATTAAGTGGTTAGAATACTGAACCTATGTTACAAAAATTTATTATAATTAGCTATGAAATTTAAATCACAAGTGGGATACACTATGATTATTATAGAGCATGAAATACATATACTATCTAACTGGCAAGGACGATTTTAATTTTTATCAAATTTTATTCTAAGCAGATCCCTAGGAAACACTTGTGAGTAGAATCACAGCCTTTATGAGTAGAAATCCTAATCAATGGTATATTCCACTATCATAAAAACATGCATGTACTCAAGATTGGTTTTATAGAAACCACCATTGTATATCCCCCCCGCCCCCCTGCCCAGACAATTGTCTTCCTAAATCTTAAACACACCCAACTCTAGTTGGAATGAAGATACCAACTCCTGGCTGGAGCCTGGCTTGGTGACTCCTTGGGTCTCTGTCCCACCTTCCTTCTTCCCTCTAAGGGAGATCTAGCATATGTTGTCCTATGTTGGCTTCACTTCATTTCTTCTGTTTGGCCACTTCTTACAGTTATGAAAGTACATCTTTGATGCTATAACCTTTTCTTATAAGTAGATATGACTCCTCTCTAATACCACTCTATCTCTACTGTCTTCCATTTTCTGCCAGGTATCAAAGGAAAGCACTCCCACTGTAAATTACCATAAAAATACCTGAATTATAACTGAAAGAAAAGACTACTTTTGGTAAAAATCATGTTACTAAAGTACTTAATACCTTTTCCTCCAAGCTTCTCTTCCTACTATATTCTCTGTCTTGACATGGGCAAAAGCAGGTACCCATTTAAACTTTTTTTTTTAATCTCACAAAACAGTAAAAGGGAAACTATAGAGTTTCATTCCCTCACAGCACAGTGGCAGCAGCTAGTCATTGAGGAAAGTGCTTCTTTAGCATCTCTCATATCTGACTTCTTTTCTCCTTCATTAAGACTATTGGACTACTGACTTAATTCAGGCCTTCATCTTTTGTTTTTAGCATTTTAAAATTTTCTTTAGTGTTCCTGCCTCCATTGTCACCCCTTTTCTTTCCATCCCTCAGACTGTTAATCAGGGTAATGTTTTTAAGACCATTATTTCAAGCCAGGCCTTTACATACAATTCTTCATTAGCTTCCCATACTCAGTCCCAAACTAAAGCCTAATCCTCTTGCACTGCACATAAAGCCTAGTAATTAGGTCCCTGCTTACCTGTCCAGGCTCATTAAAATCCACTCTGCACACTCCGTGTGTCCCAGCCATCTCAAAAGTCACCGTACTGGTTTACCTCTTCACAGATGTTTGCTTTGCATGTAATAGACTCCTTATCTTCAGCTCCTCCCGGCCTGGCCTACACACTTATAGCTAAGATTAATACAGCACTCCCCCTTATATAATTGTTTTAATGATTTCCCTTTTACTTGCTAATATTACCTTCTATTATTTTTAATTGCGAATATACACCTTTACAATTGTGTTCTTGATTAAATAGGCCTTTGCAGGCTAACCCAGAAACCTCACCGTTATGTATAAAGTTATTTCAATTAAAACAAAAGCAACAAGTTCCACATGACTGAGTGGAAAGAGAACATTTGGAATTTAAGCTATTTTTAATATTGGTCCCAATGGTTATATAACTAAAAGAGGACAGATGCAAACCTCAGAGCAAGACTTGGTTGGTTTTTGAAACATATATTGCTGGTGATACAGACTGAGAGAATGAAGGAAGGTACATTTGTATTTAGTTTCTTATATTATATGTTATATATTATTTACATGCAATAAACTCCCATAAGCAATATGATTTGTCTCTAAATTTAAAAATGAATAAGCAGAAAATTAAACAATTAAGTAAATAATGAATGACAAATGATGGGAGCCAGGTTTTTACCACTGGAGCTGGAAATTAGATAAGCAAGGGGAGAAGTATGTTTAGGTTGCTACACACACACACACGCACCCCTGTTAGTATATACCCACATGTTATCTCTTTTTGTCAGTTGAGAGAGCCTACAAAGCAGTCTCACCCCAGTAGAAGTGCACACACTTAGCACCCATAAATTGGTTTCTAATATTATTCTCCAATAAAAGAAACCAAGCCTCATTAGAGAGGTGCCTGATTCCCTGATTCTAGGGCTGGGCAGGGAATTTGCAAGGTTACCTTGTAGCATCTTGTTTTGTCAGAAGGCAAGGAAGTGCTCACAAATGCCACATTGATGGGTTTACGTAAAGAGATACAGGAGTCAACTGAAATAGCTCCCAGTGTCCAAAACGAGCACAATTTTTAAAAAAATCCTCACCCGAGGATATGTTTATTGATTTTAGAGAGAGAGGAAGCGGGGGGTGGGGCGGGGAGAGAGAGAGAGAGAGAGAGAGAGAAACATTGATTTGAGAGAGAAACACTGATTGGTTGTCTCTCGTATACACTCTGAACAAAGATTAAACCTGCATCCTAGGCATGGGCCCTGACTTGGAATTGAACCCGTAACCTTTTGTTGTATGGGATAATGCTCCAACCAACTGAGCCACCCGTCCAGGGCCAAAACTGGAACAATTCAAGCAACAAAATATATAAAGTAGTATTGGATGGTAACCCAAAGTATAAAATAAATATCTATGTCCATAATGACATAAATAAATGATTGAATAAAAAATAAATGGGAAAATAGATAAATCTCTTGTGCAGTAGAATCCCAAATAATTTATGTTAACATTCAGTTCCTAAGAAGGGGGAATATAATCGCCTGCTTCTCAAGTCTGGGCTGTGCATAGTGATTTCCTTTCGAAGAGTGTAATATGAAAAGGAGGGAAAAAGATTAACTTTGCAGTCGATAAATCTAACAAACACCACTTCGATAAGATGAGAAAGTTTAACATTAGTGGTGATAAATCATACCTATTTTTAAATAATGTAATGTATATCACTACATGACTCTTTATCTCTGTGGTATTCCTCCCCAAAACCCATAACCCTTGCCTGATCATAGGCAACACAGCAGACAGTTCCCAGGTGACTGACATTCTGCAAAATACCTGACCAGTACTCAAAACTGTCAGGGTCACCAAAACAAGGAAAGTCTGAGAAACTCTCACAGCACAGAGGCTCAAAGGAGACAACTAAATGTGGTGTGCTATCCTGGATGGGATCCTGAGACAGAAAAAGACACTGAGTAAAAACTGAGAGTCTGAATAAACCATGGGCTTTAGGAAATAATATGTATCAATGGGCTTATTAATTTTTACAAATGTACCATACTAACACGATGTCAATAACAAAACAGGGAGTCTCTCTAAATGCAAGTTGTGTGTATTTTCAAAGAAAATATCTTGTGCCTCCTTTTTTTGTTTTCTGTATAGAAATAGTGAGCTTATATGTTTCTGCCCTAAGGAACTTGAATCACATATGGTTAAAGTTTTCATCCTTTGGGGAAAAAAATATTGCACTAGTTTCTGCCTGGCCACCCCATTATTAGTACTCACACCCTGGATGTTCTCTTAGGTTGTTCTTGTTTACTGGCTCTTTTTTAAAAATTTCATTTTTTGATTACAGTTTGCATTCAACACTATTTTTTTTTTCTGTTAGTTTCAGGTGTACAGCACAGTGGCTACTGGCTCTTGATGGCTATTCTTCCTCACAGTCAGTTGATGGAGTATCCTTCTGCCTCATTTTAGTGAATAGATTTACGGTTATCCTTTTGCCTCAAGTGGTTTTTTATCACCTTTGCCATGCCTACCTGAACCAATATGTTGTGCTTTTGGATGATAACTGTAAATGAGAGGTTTTGAAATAATACAATTTAAGTATAAACATTTAAACTTGGCAGCATTTAAACTGTGCTCTGCAGAAATGGTTTGGTCATCTCATGCTATTTACTTTGCAGCTATAATATGACTTTCTTTTTATATGTCTTTTTTTCTTACTAAATAATTTAAAACATTTGCAGTATTCAATGATAAAGGAAAAAACTGAATCAGTACTCTGTTACCTAGCAGATATGTATATATGAGTGGCCTCAGAGGGGATCTGAAAATCTTGACATGGTGAGACATAAAATACAAAGACAACCGAAACCAAGCCAGGACTGAGGTCCTTGCTACCATGACATTTAGATTGGAAGGCATCCATGTCATAGTTTCCTTCTATCTGACTGCACAGCTGGGCATGATGAAAGGCATGTGCACATGTGCGTGTGCACACATGTGAGTGTATGTATACTGGACATGCTGTAGCATACTGAATGGAATTTTTTCTTAAAAATGTTCTGCTACTTTTTAAAAGAGATGTGTTTCACTGATATTCACTTGAAATGCATAAAGTGTGGGCCGAGGCCACTATCCCAAATTATTAACAAAATGGTGGTTTCGCCCAGCAGTAGATCCAGATTTGGGAGATAGCTTTAGGATCATCTAATTGACCATTAAATTAACATCTTAAAAAAAAAAACCTGCTATCATGTATTTGTTTGAATGGTCAACTTATTTTTGTGGTTAACATTACATACAACTAAGAAAGAATGTGATTGAATTTCATAAATATGTTAATTTCACAATTCTTATTTCCCTAGCGGTGGCTCAGTCTCATTTAGGGCTTCAAAGAAAATTATATTTCTCTAAAAGGCATGGGGTTTTATTTAAATTACTACATGACTTTTTTTTTTAACAACAGAACAACAGAATTCTTATGAAGAAGTTGCTGGAAGTTGTCCTTTGTTTCTTTGATATTAACTAAAGTCTTATTTCTAATCATAATAATTTTTCCAAATGCTGACATGTGACATAAATCCCTAGAAATTTTGAGTAAAATATTTGTATGACCTCAACATCTGTATTATATTCAGGAGAGTCAGTTCTACGGGCAGGAATAGCCACCCATGAACTCGAAAGAATCCCCTGTCTAGAAGTGACAGTCTCTATCTGTTTTACTAATTTTTGCTTTAATTCATTTAAATTGTTCACAGGTTGATTTATTCAGCCATTGAATAAGTAACTTCCTCTGCTAAAACACTTTCCTCTCCTATTACATCTTTTAAAATTTGACCCATGTTCCAGAACATAGATTAAATGCTATTTGCATTAAGTTCTTCCTAGTCTTCTCAAATATTTATGATCTCTCCCATTCGGAATGCTAGTAAGTTTATAACATTTTTCAGATTCCCTTATATTCCACCTTGAATGACAGTTGTTCCTGTACATATCTTTGTGCCCTTCTTATGCCTATGGTTCCTGGAGAGGACCGGCATCCCCTTTGTCATTCTTAGCTTCACCTGGCACAGGCCAGTATGCCCCCTATGTAAGGTCACTGACCACAAACTTCTGTTTCCGCTATTTTGTAAGCTTGTGTTCTTGCTTACATCCCTGTTAGTCTTCTGTCTTTGTCCTCTAGTCCTCCTGCTTTGAGCATCTGTTATTTCTAGAATGCTTCGTGTTCATATATTTCTAGCCAGTCTTGTACTCATCTCCTATTTGCAAACTTCATAGCTTTGGGAGAATATACTTTCATCCCAAAGGGTTTGGAAGAAAGTGGAAAAAGTAGCATTTGCCAGACAAAACTAAAGCATGCAAGTGCCAGTCACAAATATATATAAATGAGAAGAAAGATGAAAGAGTGATTGAATGAAAACATGCATGGGAAGAAATACTCAATGTGCTACAGAACGAAGTAGGTTCTTCTAAGTGTTGCGGGAAAGAATTCAAGGACATGTACACAGGAGAAGCTTAAGCAACAGAGGAAAAGTTTATTAAAACAGAAAAGTATGCAGGCTGGAGAGAGCAGCTGCCTTGAGGTCTTTGTGGGTGCTTTCTTATATTTCCTTGTTTGGGGAAAGACCAGTTTTCTTTCCAACCATGCAATCTCTTTCCTGGATTTTCCCAGGCTTGTGCTTATGCCCTCCCCCTTTTATGGGTATCGTTCTTGCTTTCCATTTTGGCTTCTCCTGCACATGCACTGGTAAAAGGAATCCCCTCTGTTCTACCACCCTCCCACATCTCAGGATCTTTGTAATCTTTCTTTATTCCTGATCTGTTAGGTGAGGAACAATGTCAGTTACTCCCCAGGGCCTGACTGCAAAAACTATTTACATGCCTACTCAGATGTTTTGTTCTGTTTGACGAATGGTATCAGTTACTCCCTGGAGTGACCACAAAGCTGTTTTTGTTGTTGTTGTTGTTGTTTTGGTTTTTTTGGAGGGGGGCAGTGGTTTTCTTTTCTGTTTAATCAGAAATCTTCTTCCTTTAGCTCCTACCTCTCTTATTTAAATTGTTTTTAATTTGTTGATTTTTTTAGACACAGATGAAGAGAGATTTCAATTTGTTGTTCCACTTATTTATGCATTCATTGGTTACTTATTGTATGTGCCCTGACAGGGAATCAAACTTGCAACCTTGGTGTATGAGGACAATGTCTAACCAACTGAGCAACACATTCAGGGCTGGCTTCTTCCTCTCTTGATAATATCTAGCCAACTGCCTACTCTAACACATGGACTGAAATCACAACAGGGCAAGGGAGGTCATCCTCAGGATTTAAGAAGGGCATAATAGTGGATATAATTTCAAAATTTGCCTGATCATAAGAAGTACCTAACTGACTTGTTAAAATGTAGATTTGGGAGACACGCCCAAGCTGAGCAAATCATAGTTCCCTGAGCAAGGGGCCTAGAAATCTGATTTTAAGAAGCTCCGGAGTGGTCTTTGTGATTGATTAATTTTAAGCAACCCCGGATAAGTTGGTGGTAATGTCACAGAGATATAAAATGTCAGGACAGCCAGAGAGCTGGAACAGTGTCCTTCCTCATTCCACAATGCGGGGTAATTGGGCTGAAAGTGCAGAGCGGAGCCCTAATGCACTGAGAACTGTGGCTTCCTTAATGAGACTACATTAACTCTGCTGGCTGCAAGTATTCTCACTAAAGTAAAAGTAAAAAGGCTTTTACAATATTACCAAGATTTTGTTAAATGGGTTTAACCATTAAGGAAAACACGTGACAAACTGTATGATGGTTTCTTGTTCTGAAGCAACCATTTGCTATTAGTATTTTGCCATAAGTTTACTTTGTTCTCTTTCTGTTCTTAGTTTCTCAACCTACCGCAGAGGATGGGAAAGCATTATTTGAGTAACGATGTGGAGAAATCACAAGATTTCAATCAGTTTACAACGAAGACATTAGTTTATGCTTTAAATACTATCACTTTATTTTCATAATTCATACTAGACTTTTCTTACTGATGAAATGTAAACAGCACAATTTAAATAAAACTTTTTATTAAAATAATACATATTTCATAATATTATTACTATAATGTCCCATATTAATGGTGTGCAATGTATCTGTCCCTATTTTAACCTAAATTCTAGTGTATTAAATCAGGATATTAGAACTTGAGGAAAATAGTATAATTTACTTATTCATCATTTTTGATTGCTTGTTGTCAGTTGAATTTATAATCTGGACTACCGAAAGAGTAAAGTGTGGACAAGGGCAATTCATATTCAAAGAGCTTTTCAAAACCTGTTTTATAGTAACTACTGCTTTGATTATGATTTCTCCATTAAAGAATTCTATTTCTGCCCTGGCTGGTGTGGCTCAGTGGACTGACCACCAGCCTGTGAACCAGGGGGTTGTTGGTTTGAGTCCCAGTGAGGGCACATGCCTGGGTTAACGGCCAGGTCCCCAATGAGGGGGCACGTGGGAGGCAACCACACACTGATGTTTCTCTCCCTCTCCTAATCCTTCTCTTCTCCTCTGTCTAAAAGTAAAAATAAATAAAATCTTTTAAAAGAAAGAATTCTATTTCTCATTCAGTCCATACAAAAATTAATTATAATCAAAGCATTTTCATTGCCTTATGCCTCATATGATATTTTTCATTAGTAAAAAATGAACAACTTTTTGAAATTATAGAAGTGTTTTATGGAGAATAAGGGCTGAATGAATCAGTATATCAAAATGTTTTTCCTTTTAATAAAAAGCTTATTTAATATTTAATATTCAATTTGAAAAATACAGAGGATAAGCAGAAAGGAAATTTGCTGTGTATATTCTGACAGTCATTTATTAAATAAAACGCTTTTTTCCAGAATTTTCTTTAGGCATATAATTAATATTCTGCTTAGCCCAGTCCCTTTGAAAATTTGTTAACAACTAGATTCTTTATTTCATCTCCCAGTGATATTTAACAGTAAAATATCTTTTTTACTCAATTCATAAATTAGAAATCTCTTGATATTCAATACCCTCATATCCTTGAGTAAGAGTGAAAAATATTTTACTGTTATTTGCTAAGAAAAAAATTTCAAGGCTTAAGAAGACTCTTGGCCTGACATTAGCTACTTAACACGAGCCAGTGCTCTAAGAGGACCTAAAAGCACATTGGGATTGGCAACAATTATTACTAAATACCCTTTCACTGACTCTGTCCTAATTCAAGATATTTTCATATACAGTATATAAACAAAAAAGGTAGATAAGTTTTTCTGGTGGATGGTCAAGATGATCTCATTCAAAATATACTTGTCTTAAAATATATTTTTATGAAATATGATTTTATATACTATGATATATATGTCTGACTTGAAGAAAGATACATTATTAACATTTATTTTACCTTCAGTCAAGATAATAGTTTGAGATATGATTAATTCATATTTCATCTACAACAATAAATCATTAAACAACAGATTATGGAAGGGTAATGTGAAAATGATTTGGTTATTTCAGTGAGTCAGTGTGTTGATCACCTATCTATAAGGTAATCAAAAGATAGGTCCCAAATCCCCTGATAAAATTCTAAGTCAACCTTTAAATTCTGAAAAGAAGAAGAGTATCAAGTGTTGTTCTCTCCAGTGAACTTGCTGATCTCCCTTTCATCTTGTGGACAGACTTTTTGCAAAAGAATTTCATATGTACTTCCTTCTCTTGAATTATTCACATCTCTGCCCACCACTGTGCTAAAATAATTCCTGATGGTAACAACAGTTAGCTCCGAATTTGCAAAATCTAGTAGATCCTGGGATCTCATCCTCCTTGTCCTCTGTGGCATTACTGATACTGATTTAGGCCTTCTTCTTCCTGTTTGTTTGCAAAATTATTAAGTCCCTTGGTCGTGTTCTGTCTGCTCAGTACTCTCCATGGTTCTAGTCCAGGTTCTCTTGCCTTCTTATTTTAGAATTCTCTTCTCATGCAATCACACATATGGCCACAGTCTGTATGCCAGTGATTTCTAAAACTCCATCTCCAGACTCCAAACTTTCTCATGTTTTAGGCATATAATTTGCATCTAGTTCCTGGATATTCCTCAGGTATCTCAAAGACTAGATAACCATAATAAATTCATTATATTCCAGTTCATATCCAACACAACCATGCTCATCTCCTTCCTAAATAACCCCTATCTTTTTAACGGTGTCATCATCCACCCAGGTCCCCAAGAGATCCCATGATGTTTTTTCATGAACTCTCCTTCCAGTCACCACATGAGGTCCATCATCTATTCCAGTCAATTCTTATTCCAAAATATTTCGAGTATAAAGGAGACTTAGAGTCCAGGTAAAATAAAAATCATTGAGCATTTGCTGTAGTGGTATAAAAGGAAAAGAAGTATAAACAAATTAGATACCATTCTGTTTCCATCTTATCTCTCTTTGATTAAAATTAATGTATAGCTTCATATTTACTAAAGGATAATATTCAGACTACTAACAAGGCATGATCTTACCATCCAATCCTTTTCATAAATACCCTATGTTATTCTTCCCTGTTGAATGACTTGTTAATCGAGAATATGTCATCTACTTCCATAATGGTGGGCTGTTATTCATTTCAGTTTCCTTTTCTGTAATGTATGTTTTTTATTTTCATCTGAAAACCTCTTGTTTCTGCTAATTCCCTTCCCTGGAGCCTCCTGTGTCAGCTCACAAGTACCATTCAGTCCTTCGTGCTTCCAGTACAAATGTGTTTGTAGGTCTTCTGTGGCCCCTTCTTCAGAGATGAGGCTTGCATTCCCACCTGTCTGCAAGTTTGTGAGATCTTCAAGGGTTGAGACTGTTAGGCACTTGGCACATTTTCTCCCATAAAATTGGCACTGGAAAATGATTGAGAAGTACATGAATGATTTAATTTTTTTATTTTTCAATTATAGTTGATATTCAGTATTATATTAGTGTCAGGCTTACAGTGCAGTGGTTAGACATTTATAGAACCTACAAAGAAATCCCCCCAGAAAGCCTCGCACCCACCTCACACTGCACCTATTGGGTATTTATTACAATGATTAACTATGTTCCCTATGCTGTGGTTTACATTCCTGTGACTACTTTGTAACTGAGAATTTGTAGTTCTTTATCCCTTTAACTTTTTAACCCTACCCCTAAACACGCTCCCCTCTGGCACTCATCAGTTCTCCGTATCTATGAGTGTGTTTCTGTTTTGATTATTCATTCATTTATTTATTTTTAGATACCATACATAAGTAAGACCATATGGTATTTGTCTTTCCCTGTATGGCTTATTTTTAGCATGATAACCTCTATGTCCAACCATGTTGTTGCCAATGGTAAGATTTCATCCTTCGTTAGGGACAAATAATATTCCATTATATATAACCTGTCATATCTTCCTTTTCCATTCATCCGTTGATGGATACTTAGGTTGCTTCCATACCTTGGCTACTGTATATAGAATGTTCTTCCTGGTCTCTTGTTATAATCTTTGTTTTAAAGTCTATTTTGTCTCATGTAAGTATTACTACCCCAGCTTCCTTTTTTGCTTCCTTTCTCATGAAATGTCTTTTTCTATCCCTTTACTTTCAGTCTGTATATGTCTTCTGATATGAAGTGAGTCTCTCGTAGACAGTATGTACATGAGTCTTGTTTGTTCTTTATTCAGCCACCATATGTCTTTTGATTGGAACAGTTAATCCATTCAGATTTAAAGTATAAAGGGGGACCCCAAAACACTTGTAATTATCTTCCGGAGGGTAGGCCCCTTGCAGTACAGGCTTCCCCCGCTAGATGAGTGCTCTAGGAGCCCATCTGCATCAGTGTGCCAGCTGACATTGCAGTGAGAGGCTACTTCAGCTTCAGTGAGTTTTTTTCAAAGACTCTTTCAGTGTGTTTGCCCATTTCATGCTGGGTGATTTACAAGCACACTTTTGCAACCCGCCCTGAGTGTTCAGCACTTTTTGACCAAAAACAGCATGATCCTTGTACCCTACCCTTCCTTTCACTCGATCTCACCCCAAGTGATGTTTTTTGTTTGTTTGTTTCCCTGGATGAAAATAGTCCTCAGAGGCAAGTGTTAGCCAGTGTGGAAGAGGTGAAACAAAAAATGGTAGAAGCATTAAAAGGCAACAAAGTTGATAAATTCAAAAACTGTTTTGAGCAGTGGAAAAAAGTGTCTCGTTTGGTGTATTGCATCAAAAGGAGAGTACTTTGAATGTGACTGAAGTTTAAACGTGTAAGAATAAGTACATAATATTTTATAAGTAAATTCCATTTTGGGGGGTTTCCTCCTTTGTAATTATTGATAACTATGTATTTATCACCATTTTATTATTCATATTTTTAAATCTTTCTTTCCTTCTCAAAAATGCCCCTTTAACATTGCTTGTAATACTGTTTTGGTGGTGATAAACTCATTTAGCTTTTTCTTGCCTGAGAAGTTATCCTTTGATTCTAAATGATTGCTCTGCTGGGTAGAATAATCTTGGTTGTAGGTTCTTGCTTTTCATCACTTTAAATATTTTGTGCCAGTCCCTTCTGGCCTGCAATATTTTTGTTGAGAAATAAGTTGATAGTCTTATAGGAGCTACCACTTATCTGATTTTTTTCTTGCTGCTTTAAAGATTCTCTCATTTTCTTTAATCCGTGGCTTTTTAACTATGATGTGTCTTGGTGGGGGCCTCTTTGGGTTCATTTTGTTTGTGACTCTCTGCACTTCCTGGGCTACTTGTATGTTTATTTCCTTCACTGGGTTAGGAACATTTTTAGCTATTATTTCTTTAAGTAGGTTCTTAATTGCTTGTTCTTTCTCTTCTCCTTCTGGTACCCCTATGATGTAAATGTTGTTATACTCAATGTTGTCCCAGAGGTCCCTCAAACTATTCTCATTTCAACTTTTTCTTCTTTTTGCTGTTCCGATTGGATGCTTTCTGTTACCTTGTCTTCCTAATTACTGATGCTGTGCTTTATTTACTATGCTGTTGATTTCATTTAACATGTTCTTCATTTCAGTTATTATATTTTTCATTTCTGGGTGTTTTTTTTTTAATGGTATCTACCTCTTTGTGTATATTCTCACAGAGTTCATCTATTCTTCCCCTAAGTTTATTGAACATCCTTATCAGCAGTGATTTGAACTCTGTATCTGGTAGATTTGCCTCCATTTTGTTTAGGTCTTTTTCTGTAAGTTTGTCCTATTCTTTCATTTGGGACATGTTTCTTTGTGTACTCATTTTGGCTGCCTCCTTGTGTGCGTTTCTATGTATTAGGTAGCTTTGCTATGTCTCCTAGTGACCTTACACAGTAGGTGTCTTTGGGGCCCACTGGTCCAGACTTCCTGGTCGCCTAAGCCAGGTGCTCCAGGGATGTCCCTTGTATGGGATGTATGTGCCCTTTTGTTGTAGTTGAGCCTTGATTGCTGTTGGCGTCTCAGTGGGTAAAACTGACCCTCAGGCTGACTGGCTGTGAGGACTGACCCTGACTCCAGTGGACTATCTACAAGGGCTGACCCCTTGAATGGGACTTTCTTTAGTGGGGCTCTGGTGCCTGCCGAGTTCAACCTTCGGGTGTGTCATTTGTGGGGCGAATTGAATGTTTCTCTGGTTTGGTCTAAATTCAGCCACCGGGTGTGTTGGTTCTGGGCTTCCCTGTGAGAGGCTGCGATGCAGGCCTAGTTCAGCCACTGCCCATGCCACGGCCACCTGGTAGGAGCTACAAAGTGACCTGTGTTTGGCATTTGCCTGTGCTAGGCTTGGAGGTGCCTGAGAAAGCCTCTTCCATGAACCAAGGCCAGCTGCCACTGCTATAGGGGCCCACTTAGCGAGAGGCACAAGGCGCACCAAGGCAAGCTCTTGCTTTTTGGAGTTTGTGGGCCTTTTAGAGGTTTTAGGAAAGTCTGCATGGACCAATGCTGGTGTTTTGTGAGGAAAAGACACTGAAAGAGGTCCAGGCCAGTGTGTGAGTTGGGTAGGGCTGGGTCTCCGGGAATCACCAGGGTGGAGTGAGGCATTATGAGCCAAGTTGTTAAAGACTCAGATGTGGTGCGCCTGTGCCTAGTGGTTGTGTGGTGGGAGGGCTAAACAAAGGAGTGATGGCTCCTATTGGAACTTCTGTCTGGGAGAGTTGCCTTCCAGTTCTCACCTTGAAGCCAGACAGTTCAGTTCCTCTTCCTGTGCCCCTGGTGCTTTTTGAGCTGCTGTCCTTTTGCTGGAGAATAGCGTGAGTGTAAGTGAGGGAGTGTGCAGGCCCTTCAAGATGCCTGGGACTCCAGCAGCCCTTCCTCTCACCTGCATGGAGTCCCTGCTGATTTTCACAGTAGATATATTGTGAAGTCTTCTTGCTGGCACCGGGGGGTCTAGGCTAGGGAGCCCAGTATGAGGCTGGAACCCCTCCCTCCTCAAGGGGAACCTCTGTGGCTGAAATATCCTCTCTGAGTTTTGCCTGCTACCCATGCGTGTGGGACCAGCTCATCTTAAATCTGTCCACCCAGAGGCGGATTTAACAGTGGGCGTGCCAGGCACGTGCCCTGGGCCCCGACTTCTGAAGAGCCCCGCAAAATTCCAAGTTTACACTTTTTTCTAATGAAGTTTTCTAAAGTTTGGTTTCATATGTGCAATTTTAATTACGTACAAGCTTACAATCGGCAGTAAAACCTGATAGTATGTTTAAATATTTTCTTCTATACCCGGGGCCTCAACTGACCTTAATCCGCCTCTGTCTCCACCCCTACCAGTTTCCATGTGGCTTCTTTATATCTTTAGTTATAGGGGTTCTGTTCAGCTAGTCTTCGAGTGGTTCTCAAGGGTCATTGTTCTGTAATTTTGCTGTAATTTTGATGTGATCGTGGGTGGTGTTGAGCACAGGTTTTACTTAGTCTGACATCTTGATGGAATTCAATTCATGAATGATTTCTTTAAAGAATATCCTTATTGGGTAATTATAGAAGAAGCTAAAATATTCTTTAAATTCTTTTTTGTCAGGAATTGTCATATCAAATTTTCTCATGTTTAATCAGTTATCCATTTTTCTATTTCTTATAACATAAACTGAGTATAACATTTCATATTCTAATAGTTCCCTCTATCATAACAAGGAGTAAAGGCTCTATGAATTTCAGTGGAAATGTGGTTTTGTCATAAGGGGGACTACAAGATTCTATTCAGTGCAGGCTATTAGCTCTGTAATTCTAACAGTGCAAAAGCAAATACTCATTCAACCAAAATTTATTATGAACCTAAAATAGCTACAATACAAACAACAGAAGTTCCATAGGTAGATACACTTTGTCTCCTCACACAACCAAAAGAAGGACAACAACAACTTTAAAAAAAAATAACTAGAACTGCCAGAAAATAAAACTGTATGGAAGTGCAACAACCAAGGAGTTCAAGAAGAAACATTCATTCAGACTGGTAGGAGGGGTGGAGATGAACAGCTGGGGCAGAGAGGACACGTGGCAAGACAGTGGCTGGTGGACCAGGTGGTCCTGCATTTGTGTGCAGATAAACTGGGAGGAACAACAGGGGAGTGAGAGAGACTGTGCAACTACCAGCGAAAACCTGTGGGGTTTGTGGCAGCAGGAGAAACTGCCAGTCTCACAGGAGACTTCTTTTGAGAGACTCACAGGGTCCTAGAATGTACACAAACCCACCCACCTGGGAATCAGCACGAGGAGGGCCCAGTTTGCTTGTGGGTAGCAGGGGAAGTGACTGAGAGCCAACCAAGAGCCAGCAGCATTGTTCCCTCTCTGACCCCTCCCCCACATACAACCCCACAAGGCAGCAATGTGGATAACCCCACCCAAGTGAACATCTAAGGCTCCGCCCCTCACAATGTAATAGGTGTGCTGAAACAAACAAACAAAAAAATATGGGCCAAATGAAAGCACAGATCAAAGCTCCAAAAATAGAACTAAGTGATGAAGAGATGGCCAACCTAACAGATGCAGAGTTCAAAACACTGGTAATCTGGATGCTCACAGAAATGGTTAAGTATGGTCACAAAATGGAGGGAAAAATGAAAGCTATGTAAAATGAAATAAAGAAAAATATACAGGGAGCCAGCAGTGAAGGGAAGGAAACCAGGACTTAAATCAACAATTTGGAGCAGGAAGAAGAAATAAACATTTGATCAGAACAAAATGAAGAGACAAGAATTCAAAAAATGATGAGAGACTTAGGAACCTCCGGGACAACTTTAAACACTCCAACATCCTAATCATAGGGGTGCCAGAAGAAGAGGAAGAGCAGGAAATTGAAAACTTATTTGAAAAAATAATGGAGAACTTCCCCAATCTGGAAAAGAAAATAGATTTCCAGGAAGTCCAGGAAGCTCAGAGAGTCCCAAAGAAGTTGGACCCAAGGAAGCACACACCAAGGCACATCATAATTACATTACCCAAGATTAAAGATAAGGAGAGACCCTTAAAAGCAGCAAGAGAAAAGGAGAGAGTTACCTACAAAGGAGTTCCCATAAGACTATCAGCTGATTTCTCAAAAGAAACCTTATAGGCAAGAAGGGGCTGGAAAGAAGTATTCAAAGTCATGAAAGGCAAGGACCTACATCCAAGATTACTCTATCCACCAAGGCTATCATTTAGAATGGAAGGGCAGATAAAGTGCTTTCCAGATAAAGTCAAGTTACAGGAGTTCATCACCGCTAAGCCCTTATTACATGAAATGTTAAAGGGACTAACCTAAGAAAAAGAAGATGATCAAAAATATGAGCAGTAAAATAATAGCAAACAAGCAACTATCAACAACTGAACCTAAGAAAATAAAAACAAAAACAAAGTAAGCAAACTAGAACAGGAACAGAATCACAGAAATGGAGATCACATGGAGGGTTATCAGCAGGGAGGGGGAGGGTAGAGAATAGGGGAAAAGATACAGGGAATAAGAAGCATAAATGGTAGGCACAAAATAGATGGGAGGAGCTGTTAAGAATGGCATAGAAAAGGGAGAAGCCAAAGAACTTATATGTACGACCCATGGAGATGTACAAAGTTGGGGAATGCTGGTGGGAGGGCATGTGCAGGGCGGAGGGGAATAAAGGAGAAAGAAACAAGAAAATCCAAAAAACCAATAGAAGTTGAAGAAAGATACACAGCGTATCTTGTAATAGACCTCTCCTAATTTTTAGTTATTAAGTTCTACAGAGGGAGGAATCTTCTACTGTTAACACAATAATTGATTAAGTAGAAAGCAGGTAAGTGGGAAGCAAGACTCCAGCATTATTTGCTCCTGGAGCACTTTACAGAACAAAATGGCCAATTTTATTCTCCTTCGGTCCTCTCGAATTCCTTTTGTGAACCAGGTGATGGGCTTAAGTCTAGCTCTGTAACACCCTAGCAAGGGAAGGGAGTAGAAGAGAAATGTCTTTTTAACAGAGCTTCACACACCCTCGAGAGACGTGAAGTAGAAAAGAGATTATTGACCTTTTCTCTGCTCCACCTCGGCCTCTTTAAATGAAACGGGAAGAGAGCATAGTTGCTGCATCACATCCTGTAAGGACGGATCAAGTGTAATTGTGAGGCAAGCAGTGAAAGGTCGATGTGATGAGAAGGATGACTAGTCCAGAACCCAGATGATCTCAGTCTGGTACAGCCAGGTGTCCCTTGGCCAAGTCACTCTTCTTCTCTAGGGCCCTGTAGTTCTCACAGCATCTTCACATAATGTCCAGAAAGCACACCACTACTCTTGTGAGTTTCATTTGCTAGCTAAGTCCAGGAAAAGCTTAGCAAGTGTACCACGAGACGTCGGGAAAGCATTTCTACACTGACATGAAGAAGTGGTAGGCTGGAAAAAAGCCATTTCCCTTGTAGACAAAGAGATGAAAGCTTTTTACTCAAAGGTACTTTACAAATTGATGTTCTGTGGATAAAGAGGTGGTATGACATCAGGTACAACAGCCAATTTCTTTGAACCCACACTAGGATTTGAATCTGCATAAACTTGATAATATCCTTAAATTTAAAGCAGTTTAAAGCAACTTACATATAAAAGATTTTGAGTGTATGTATAGACAGGGCCATAATGTTTGAGTTTAGTGCTTAATTTAGTTAAGCTGGAAAGTAAACACAGAAAAATTTATCGAGTTTCATGCTGAATAGCAATTACAAATTTTATTTCAGAAATCATATGCAAAACAATATTTTGTAACTAATATATTTTGCATAGTAATATGTTTACATTTATTTCACTTTATTATTGTGTTAAGCACTTGACATACATTGAGTGTTATTTCATTTAGTTATAATTCAGTAGATATAATTTTTGTTGAAATACTTTGTAGATGACAAAAGTAATGATGAAAAATGTGAAGTCCCGTGTTATATCTATTAGAGAATGGGCTGGAATTCAAGGTTATTTATGTCCAAATACTATGTTCTTAACCTTTTAACGACAGTGACTTTTATAGACTGAAAAACCTGTGTATGTTATCCAGGGACCAATATCAGCTGTCACTTTCTCATCTCATATTAAAAATATCTTTATGCTAGCTCTTCAAACAATTGGCTAAGAAAAAGGAAAGGAAGCCAAATATGTTATTGGGAACAATATAATAAAAAAAGGCAGAGTCGAATGAATCTAACAACTGTTAAAAATCAACTGCTCAAGCTGTTTCCTATAAAGGCATAGCCTGAATCTATGTTGATAAAAAAGTCAACTCCATTCTTGAATATGAATTCAGTATCATTCTGAAGGAGGCTGCAGTGGTGACTTGAGGTATAGTTATTGCACAAGGCCACCAGTTACAGTTATTTTCACAATGCTATTGTGCACTTTTTTTGAAAATCCTCACCAATTTTCAGAGTCCAGGGTTTTAGTAAATGGATGTAGTGCTAGATGCATTTCAATTTGATTTGCAGAGCAATAGCTAACCCTTTCTCACATAGGGAAGTTTTCCTAGACTATAAAAATCACAGAAAGTGTGTATGATTTATTCAGAGGTTCATTAGTTTCTTTAGGGTACAGCAATGTAGCCTAGTTTCCAAAGGAAAAAGAGCCATGGTCAAATACGGGAATAAGTCATTGCAACTGAGCCCAGACATTTGATTTTGGAAAGCCCGAATAATACCTTTAGTTGTTCTGCTGGACATTATAAAGATATTGTGGAAGATTATGCTTCACTGTAATAGGTTCAAAATGCTCAGTGGGTTAATTTGTGATTTGGATCTTGCTCAGTGCATGTAAATGCTGAGGCATATTGGCAGAGAGAAGATATTGGCAAAACTTTTACACACAATTCCTAGAAACTGAAGAGCTATGTAACCAGTATACAGAATTACTTTCAATTATAACGCTTTAGTACCAGAGTCATTTATCATCAACTCCCTCAATTTCTTGATGAGGAAACTGAGGCTCAAGGAAGTTAAGTGACTTGCCTGAAGTCAACTGAGTGCCAGTGTCAGAATAGAATCTAAATTTTCAGATTCAAAGCCAAAGGCTCTCTGCCCCACAAATTTAAAGCAATTATTCAGCTTATGAATAGTATTCATAATAGTTTTCACTGCTGCAGTATCAATCATGAAAAGCTATCTTTTTATGTTGATAATTCAGTTATATCAATTGTGCTTAAGCATAGGGTTGAGTCTACTCCAACTACCTGTGAATGTCATAGCCTCAGGGGGCGTAATTTTGTGGGGGCATTCTAAAATGGGAGCTTTAAGCATAATTTTATATATTCAGTTAAAGAAGAAACTAACAAGATGAGAGGAGTTTTATAGTCTCATATGAAAATGCAATACTGAATTACTTAAAAATAAAAGGACATTAAAACAATTCAAAATTTATTTTTATGGTAGGCAAGGATTGGTGAACTTAGCATTGGGAATATCTGTTTAGGAATGTTCGAATGTATTAAGAAGAGTAAATCAATGAAAATTAAATTATCTGTAAATAATGGAACCATCATTAATTAAAGTGGTTGATGTTATAAAACTGACCTATTTTGGAAAGGGTGATTTATATTTGTTTCTCTTCTGAGTATGATTTTGTCCTTTCAAAAAACTTTTTAAATTTTGGGCTCCCATGAATAATTTAGTTATCTATATGAACTGTGATCATAAAAATTAAGGGAACGCATATAGAAGAGTTGAATTACTCACACAGATCATGCAAGTTTATATTATGAAGCTGTGGGTTTCTGGGTTTTTATCTTTGCTGCAAGATTATTTTGTATTATGTTAGGTTATAATTTTGTTATTTATAGGAATGAATTGTATAACTACAGTGTACTGATGACATGTAGGTAACCATGACTACCACTATTGTTTGATCAATTTTTCCTTTACATAGCAGTGAATATTTTAGGTGGTTCTATTATTTGCTCTTTCAAAACTTGGAACTTAAATTATGAATTATTTCTATTAAAAGTAAGTCTTGCATAACTTTATACTGTTTCCTTCTTTTATATACATAAGTCTGAGATACTAAAAAAGAAAGCTTGTGGCAAGGATATTCCAATTTAATTATTTTTAATCCTCACCCAAGGATATGTTTATTGATTTTAGAGAGAGAAAGGGAGAGGAAGAGAGAGAGAGGCAACCAGCGAGTGAGAGAAACATTGATTGGTTGTCTCCCATACGTGCCCTGACTGGGGATTGAACCTACAATCTTTTGGTGTACAGGATGTTGCTCCACCCAACTGAGCCACCCCGCTGGGTCAGGATCTGCCAGTTTAAGAAAAATTTTCTTCAACGGGGCCATTTTTCTAATTTCCCAGGCTACGATATTTATATTTCTTAAATTTCTTTCTAGCCTTTCTCTTACTGTAATCATTAGTTACTTGATATTTTTTATAATGAGCTTTCTAAAAACCTCCCCTTCTCCCACATTCACACAAACACCACTATAGTTCAGACCTTCCCCACTGATGCTTGGACTATTGAAATACCATTCTGACGGCCCTTCAGATCGCTCTTGACATGACCCTTGAGTTCATTTCTTCCTACTAACCCTTACGGCCTGATTCTATTCCAAGGCAGCATTTTTTCTATCACAAAAAGTTTTCTAAAACTAGGCATTTCTCCTAGTGTCAGACAGAGATTGTAGAGCTTAATGTGAACATAAAACGATTTATTTATTAAGTAGGGAATATTATTGGCTCTGTGCTGACTGCCACTGGCTGGGTGCAAAGCACTGGGTGCCTGGATACTCAGAGGATTTGCAGTGTACAGCACAGATTTTGTGTTTGTTCTTTTGATAGTTATGAACTCTACTGTAAGCAAAATGTGCCAAGTCAAGGTCAAAGGCTGAAATACTTCTGAGTGTGTAGACTGAAGTGCAAATAAATTATTCCTGTTAATTTTGATGAGCCAATTTATTATTCTCAGGTGACATTAACAAAATACTCAAGATAATAAATAAAACTCTTCATTAGTGAGATTTCCTTTTGAGGCAAAATTTATTACAGATGTAACATTCCCCACTCCTTATGTGAAAACTGCGCTTAGAAACCCTAGAGCCAGTGGTTCCTTCTAAAACCAGTGTTATTATCAGAGGAAAAGTCCAATAATCAAAGGTTACATCGAATAGTTCAAAGTCTTTACTCGCGTGTCTTAAGAGGTGAGCAGTGTTTCCAAACACAGCACAAATAAAATATTCTCCTCAGGACCCTCCGTTATATTGCAGGCCTGCAGGGCCCCTCAGAAACACTCTTCAGCCAGCTCTGAGTCACGTTTATTTTTTTCTTTTTGCCCCAGATTCTTTATTATGTAAACATACCTGGCAGTTTTCCACAAGGCATAATTATTCTTATTTAATTTAGGGAAGGAAGGAAAAAATTGGACTAGATATTCTCTTTGGCAGGATTAGGGAGGAGGAGAATTCTGAACAATCTCAAGTTAATTGTTTTCGGTCACTAAGTAACAGTTTTTGTAACTAGGTTTTGGAAAACAGACAATTTTATAAGAACATATATGAAATGCTCTATGAGAACAGACTGTTCTAGAATTTGGCGACAATCCTTTGGATTTAAAGGGTTCTCAAGGCAAATGATTTTTTTACTGCACAGTTTTTTCCTAATCTCCCAGATTAAGGTCCAGAAAGATATAAACCTCTTTATTTTTTTCTTTTTTAATATGTTAAAACAATATTTCTCCTCCAGTTATTTCCCTATATTTGAAATTATCTCTATCATGGATGAGAAATTCATAATTTAATTCTTAAGGCACTTTATATTTGACCTGGTCACATACATAAAGATACAACAACTTCATCTAAATTAGTTTTGGAAACTTATTCATTTAAAGCATTGTGAAGGACAGATATTTTGCTTATCTGATTTGCAATCTTTTATGGAATAATATTTTGAGAAACAAAAATATTAAAATATTAGCAGTTATTTTAAAATTATATAATAATTAATAATAATAATAATACAATAAGTGGTTGGATACCATGGCCATATAAAATTTCCAAGCAGTTATTTTCAATGTCTGCACTTACATGACTTAAGAGTGAGTTAAGAGGCAACAAAAAGTTCAAATTAACAGTTCTCTGCCCTGGCTGGTATAGCTCAGTAGATTGAGCATCAGCCCATGAACCAAAGGGTTGTGGGTTTGATTCCCCAGTCAGGGCACATGCCTGGGTTGTGGACCACGTCCCCAGTAGGGGACGCGTGAGAGGCCACCACACATTAATGTTTCTCTCCCTCTCTTCCTTCCTCCCTTCTCCTCTGTGTAAAAATAAAATAAATCTTTAAAAAACAAAAACAAAAAACAGTTCTCTGAGCAGCAAGCGCAGTTAACACAGACTCCACAAGGGGGCGCACTTCAGAAGAGGCTTCTCCAAGCCATTCTGCTAAGCTCCTCCATAAATATAGATTTTTAAAAATTTTTTATTGTTGTTCAATTACAGTTGCCCCCATTTTTCCCCTATTGCTCTCCCCTGCCATGCCCACCCCCCACATTCTTGACTAACCACATATATTATTTTCTTGTGTACTGACAATGTCACCACAGACCATTAAGCACTTCTTTTTTAGTAGCAAAAGATGCTCTTTTTAATGGGGTTGGGGTTGTCTTGCACTGGGGTGACTGGCTGACTGGGTGACTGGGGCGATAGTATATATCCCTGCAACTTTTTAAAATACATAGAAAAAGTGGCTGTACGGAACCAAATAAATTAATGAGAGATTCAGGTGTTAAGCTCAAAAGAGAAATTAAAAAATAGAGGTCATCAGGCCCTGGCTGGGTAGTTCAGTTGGTTAGCGTGTCATCTCGATACACCAAGGTTGCAGGTTCAATCCCTGATCAGGGCACATACAAGAATCTTGCAACCAGTGAATGCATAAATAAGTGGAACAACAAATCTATGTCTCTCTCTTTCTCTAAATTCAATCAATAAATTTTTTTAAAATACATAAGTCTTCAGGAATATTGAAATAACTTTGCCAATAAATGTAAAACTATTTAATAACCAGTACAGCAAAAAAAAAAAAAAATCGTGTTCTAGAGAAGTGAGATCAATTGTATCTCAGTTGTATCAGATAATATTCATTTGCGTTGCCATGGACAATAATCACTTTCATGACAATCAGTTTTGTACAAATTAACTTCAACTTCTACAATAGTCTAGTTCATAAAAAATTAGGTAAAGGTACCCATTTTCTATTGAATGAGATCTACTAGAAAACTTCTACAACTCCTCGAAAATAACATCTTTATTATTACCAAAATCGCATTACCAAAAGCAACCTCTTTTGCAAATTTCATGTCTTCAGCAATCTTTCCGGACCATACCTCAATGCACAGTGTTAAACTTCCAGTCTCAGAAGTAAAAAACAAAAACAAAGAATAAACCACACTATTTATGTATAATTCTTTATTTTGGAAAAACAGATTCTTGAAAGTATTATCCTAAATCAGTATAAAATTAACATCTAGGAGCTCAAAAGGAAAAAAGGACTTCACTGGGAATTCCATAGCCAAGGCACTGCACCTGCCCATGCTAATAAGGCTCTGATCAGTTGTTAGAAAAACAAAGAGCTCTGCTGACCTGCAAAACACAGATTATTGATATGCATTTTTCACCAGGTCTTTCCTGATGCTCCTTAAAAAAAGGGGGGATCCCTGTTTGCTTTCTGATTCTAGCACAGCCTCCACAGCTGATGGGCAGACTTCACGCCCTCTAGTTAGTTTCCAGCCCCTTGCTCACCACATTCTCACCTGTACCAGATGGACTTATCCTCTGCTTAAGAAATATTGAGACCACCTGGCATGATTTCTCTTGCGTATTCTCACCTTTCATACAGAACACTCCTTGCAGAATTTTACCCCGCCTAGGAGGAAAAGCTTTCCTTTCTGTTCCAAGGAAACCCTCTACTCTTCATTCCCATCTCCTTGAGTATATCCAAGGTGTAACCCCTCATTCTTAAGACCTTTCAAATTTCTGCTTCCAATGACTATTTCCTTTTTACCTTGGAAAATGTTGAAGTTTCTCTCAAATTGCACATTTTTACCCAGCTCAAGTACCTTTCCCACTATGAAGATTTTTTTTTCCTTCCTGTACCTGCCGAACCCTTGGATTATGTTTCCGTCCTTGCTGCTTCCAAAAGGTACTTGTTTATTTCATTATTACATAACTCAGGTTTTTGTGGTTTATCTTTGCTTGCCATGCTACTAAAATTACTTTCTGAAATGTTATCCTCTGACTCAGAATTCTTTTGCAATTCCTGTAGTATTGTCATTCTGATTTTCATTTTCTTAAATCTGTGTTACAGCACTTTCCTGGCTCTCTGCTTTTTCTTACCACTGTCTTTGTCTAGTTACTGTGGGATTTGTCATTGAGCCTCAACTCTTGATTCTTAATAATTCTCTCAATGTGAGCCATACTCATAATTGCATTGTTTTATCTCTTGAACCAAAAATATATCTCCGGGCTGAAGCTCTCAAATTCTAGTCACGTAACACCAATTGCTCACAACATAAATATTTTCTCAGGCAAAACTTTCTACATGTCAGACTGAAAACACTATATCATGTCACAAATAGAATTCTTTCTCCACCAACCTAATTTCAATCGATGTTAACACATATTTCCAAATCTCATGGGAACAAAGACTTTCATTTAATTCTCTGTACACAATGTTATTGAATCTCATTTCCCAAATTTTCCCTCAGCTTCAAATCCATCACCAAATCCTGACATTAGAATTATATTGCTTTTAATTTCTTTTGTGGGTACATGTACTTTACTTCCCAACTAGGTTATAAGCCACCTAAACAAAAAGGTCATATCTGTTGCCTTTTCTTGGACCCTTAAATAATGAATAATAAAAATAATGATATTAATAATACACTGCAGGACTATAGAATTTTCAAAGTATATTGATATTTATTTTCTAATTTAATCTCGTGGCCGAAGCTGACAAGGGTCAAAGAGTATTGTCTGAGGTTTTGTAGCCTGTGAAGAACAGGGGCGGAACAGGAAATTGTGTTGCCTGAATTTACATGCAGTGCTTCTTGGTGATTATATTCACCAATTGCTTAGTCATCCAGAATGATATAATCTAGAAAGAAATGTAAGCCATATTTAACTGTGAAGCTAGAGCTGATAGTTATTAGTTCTTTCTTAGTATAGAGCTGGCCGCGTTCTGTCTCTTTGTTAAATACTCAGGTAGCATAAGAATTCCTGAGGTTGAGGAAGGGCTCTTAGAGGAAAAAAAATTGTAAACTTGAAAAGTTTCTACATTAACTAGGCAACATATTCTTACCGAAAATAATCTCTACCAAGGCACTTAATAGGTTTTTCTTTTTACTTCATGCCACAGAAGCAAAATTTTTTAGTGTTACTCACTTTGTTGTTTCTCCCAAAACAGGGCAGATCTTTGCTGTAACGGGTTACATCTTATAAAGCTTTCTCTTTTAAGGGCTGTATTTCTCAACCACATTTAAGGAGCTAAAATTATTGTGTGTCTCAAAGCAGAGTGTAAGGCTGTTGAAAGGTCATGTAAAATTTACAGCTTTTTAAATCCCACTTTGGAACACGTTTCTTCTATAAAATGTTAGCTGTTGGTTGCTATACTTCTTCACAGGGAGAAGTCCAAGGTGTTCTGTTGTATTATTTACTATTGTGTAAAAGTTTTTGATAGAGTTAAAATATAGTTATTTTAGTATTTTTTCCTGAGAGTAATAGATTTTATCAGAGAAAGGTAATTTTGTATTAGTCGTGCTTCTAAGAGCAATTAAGAGAAGAAACATGTTGGAATGATAAAGCTAGTACCCACTAATAAAAAATTCTTTAGCTGGTGAGTAGTTTGCTTAAAAATGAAGCCTTGAACCTGCCACCATGATCTCTGATTTTCACGTGAGGGTGGACAGCTAGCATCTGTGCACTGTCAGGGCCTGATTTATGGAGAACATAACTTCTCTTTCTGCAATTAAATTAGAATATCTGAAAATCTTAATTATCAGGGCATATGTTAGTTTTTTTCCCACTGTTGTTTTGCTTTAAATTACTTAATTTTTTCTTAAAATTCCAAGGTGTGTGTGTGCGCACGTGCATGTGAGTGTGAAAATGATATTTAAATATCTCCGCTTACATTTGCTCTGGAGGGTCACCAAAGAGCACGTGGGTCAGTGGACCAGTGTTTTCTGTAACTTTCTGAAGAGAACATACCTTGGTCAGGAGTGCCTCCTCCGGCAGGATGCTTACGGACTGCTTTCCGAATCCTTAGACAAAACCAAGACGTCACAGAAATACTTAACTGTTGTTCACGTTCGCTTTTTGCTCATCCATGGCAGAGCACACGGGATACCCAGTGCGGATAAAGCAAGGGGAAATGAGGTAGAAGGACACTGAGGTCAGAAGGAATGAGAAACTAGAAGGGGAATCTAATGTATTAAATAATAGCCTATCTTACTCCGTGTTAATCTATAAAGCAGTTCTCACATATTCTAAGAGAAAAAAATTAACTAGACAGGTAAACAAGCATACACACCAAAAAACTGACTTCCAAATCCATGAATACCAGATGTGTATGACAAAAACAAGCACGGTAAGAATTTGATAGGGATTCATTGTCCGGTTCTCCTCTGCCAGTTCCGCCACCTGGTCTTTAATACTTGGGTAAGAGGGTGATGACCACCTTAAGGCATTTTTTAAAATGCCATTTCCAACAGCGAGCAATGAAGTATAAGTTTCCCCTGCGACTCAGACTTTCTCACTGGTGAACTTAATTGGCTTAGTTTGTCCAAATATCCAACTGAGAACACTGAAGAGCTGCGTTTAATTCCCTAGTGGGATACTGTGTAGAGATGATAGATGTCCTCTCTCACCGAACACAATGGTCAGTGATTCTTGACACAAACATTTTATCATTCCTGTAGTTCAGGGGGAAATACCTTCAATATTCTGCTTCATTAATGGTATAAAATTAAAATAAGATTATGCATAAAATTCAGCTAAACTACTACTTATAAAAGATAACCTTTGATTTGTACATTGATTAATGCGTTTCTACTGACCATTTTGATGTACTGGAACATTTTACGAAAACTGAGTAATTTCCTAGTAGGTCTTCAGTCTTATGTATGTCGCAAAGTCTCCCCAAATCACTAATGAAAAATCCATTTGTTCACACCAAGAACAATCAAGAGTTACATAGATCTGCATGAGAAACACACAGGAAATCCATGGAGAGGTTATGACCTGTCCGGTGCCTTTTCGTTCATTCCCTTGACCGATCATTCTTGATTCCCATTTTAACTGCACCCTTCAGGCCCCTGCTCATGTACCTAAGCTTTTCTTGGCTGTGGCACAGCATCACTCTTACCTCATTTTTCACGTCACTTTCCTCCCACCCCCCATGGAATAGGAAACTTAAAACTGAGTATCAGTATAACAAAACCAAGTTTACACAGGATTCCTAAATTTACCAAATTGTGGGCAGCACCCTGTCCAGTGGAAGGCACCTGGAGCTGCACCTTGACCTCCACCATGACCTCCACCATGTCTCCTTACGCTCCATGGCTGCGCTTTAGATGCCTCGCATTTAACATTAAAATAGCAAGGCCCTCTGTGCCAAACAGTGGAGATTCTGAAGGTCCCTCTTGTCTAATAATATCCCATTGAATAAATAAGATGTAACTCAAAACCCATGAGACTAGACTATGAATAACCATTTATGTGTGATTGAAGGAAAGCTGCACGATCTGCTCCCCTGACGGCGCCCGCCTCGCAGTTGCCCTCTGCAGTGTTAGACAGCCGCTGATGTTCCAGGCTAACAGTGAGGGAGCAGAGAAGCGCGCTGCATTGCTTAGCTCCCGACGATTTTACATTATGCAGTTTTAGCCTCTCCCTATTGAATTAACGATTTGGCCAACTAACTTAGGGATTCCCTTATTTTTACATACCAAGACATATGCAGATGATATTTGTTTGGCACTTTGGGGTAAAAATATGACTGTCACCAGGGTTCTGTCCACTCCAAAGTCTGGACTACCGCCACCTTTACACACATTTAGCCGCTTGTTTATAACCAGTGGCTTACCCATTTGGAGACTCTGTAGCTACCCCTTTTCTGGGACTTGCCGAGAAAGCTATAACATTCTTTACACACAGTCTCCAGAGTCCCCTCAGAGAAGAGCCTCACTCTTTTTTTTTTTTTTTTCCTGATGTGTAATTAGGAAAGTGTTCAGTCATTCAGATGGTCTGGAATTCCTGACTGATAGCACTTTCCATTATACCTGCATGATCTACAGAGCCGTCAACTCCCCATCGTTCATTCAGATTGCATGGTATTGAAGAGTCTCACATGGTAATATTTATAGGGAATAATCTCTAGGGATGCTTTTCTGCCTTGATCATAATGACTTCAGAATAGAAGAAATAAAACAAACAACCTTGCCCCTCCCAAACAGCAGGTGGGAAAGGACTCACCATATTCTATAACTGTACCTTCTTCCTTCTTTTCCTTTTCAAACTATCTTCCTATCAAGTTCATGGCAGAAATTCAGAGCTACTTTGCTTTGGTGATAAATACTAACAGGCCATATAGACATAGACATAGACATAGATATAGACATAGACATAGACATAGACATAGACATAGACATAAGACATAGTATTCAGAGTACATACCAATTAAGTGCATTCTAACGGATACATATGGTCCCGTTTCAGACCTGTAGGGAATGGGAGGAGATGAAAGCTTTCAAGTGCCTAGGTTCACTCATGCCTCTTGAGGTGTTCCTACAACCCACTATAATAGTATGTGATTTGTTTACTCATACCACTTCTTAACTCTTTTCAATTTTCTTCTGTTTACTATACAATTTCAAGCAGTGATCTAATGATTACTCTTACATTTTATTGACTCTCAAGTACTCAAAAACTGAGTTAAACTAATTGATCTCAGAGATGTTTTAAACCTGCAGAATCAACTTAGTCATGGCAATAGAAAAAGATTTTTTGCTTCTAAAAAGAATTTAAGTGGGTGAACATTGTACTTGCTGAGTGACGCAGGCCTTGTTATTTGCAATTAGGTAAAATCTTAATAAAGCATTGTTATAATTTGAGCCCTTAGCTTGTCATTTGCTATGAAAGTATAGCTGACACTTGAACAACATGAACTTGAAATTCATGAGTCCACTTCTATATGCAGATATTTTTCAATAAATACCTGTACTGATTTGATCTACTTTTGGGAGTCCACAGATACTGAGAGCCAACTATATCCATTGACCTATACTATTTTATACTGGGGACTTAAGTATCATAGATTTTAGATTTTGGTTTCCAGAAGGAGTCCTAGAACCAATCTCCCATGGTTATCAAGGGGTCACTTGAATTATCTAGAATAAAAAATTACACGTGGATTTTCAACTGTGTGGAGGTTGGTGCCACTTACCCCCTTACTGTTCAAGAGTTGATTGTATTATTTGCCTTGGAAACTAACAGACTACAAAATAATGAAGGCAATCTCTATTAGTTGTACTATAAGTACAAGTACTATTCTTTGGATTTTTAAGAATCAATAATGGGAGACCATCTCAAAATTAAAAATAATTTTAGCTTGTGGTTATATATTTTCCCAACACTAATTTTTGAAGATAATGTTCTTTCCCCATTGTGCACTCTTGTCACCTTTATTGAAAATCATTGACTATATATGCACATGTCTATTTCTGGACTACTGTACTACTGTGTTCCATTTGTCAATATGTCTATTTTTATGTTAATGCCATACTGTTTTAATTACTATTGCTTTGCAATATATTTTTAAATCAGGACAAGTGATGCCTTGAGCTTAGTTCTTCTTTATTTTTTTAAAATTAAATTTATTAAGGTGACATTAATAAACTTATGTAGGTTTCACATGCACAATTCTATGATACACCATCTGTATATTGCACTGTGTACCCAACATACAAACTCAAATATTCTTTTGTCACTATATATTTGACCCCCTTTACTGACCCTTACATCCCCCTCCCCTCTGATAACCAGCATACCATTGTTTGTGTCTATATGTTTTTGTTTGTTTTTTTTCTTGTGTGTTCATTTGTTGCTTTCAGTTTTATATCCCACATATGACTGAAATCATATGATTCTCCAATTTTTCTGTCTGATTTATTTCACTTAGCATGATATTCTCAAGATCCATCCATGCTGTCACAAATGACAGTATTTCATCTTATGGCTAAGTAGTATTTCATTGTATATATGTATCACATCTTTATCCAATCATCTGTCAAAAGACTTATTTTCCATGTCTTGGCCACCATGAATAATGCTACAGTGAACATAGGGGTGCATATATGTTTGCAAATAAATGTTTTCAAATTTTTCAGGTAGATACTCAGAAGAGAGGTTGCTAGGTCACATGGCAACACTACTTTTAGTTTTTTGAGGAGCCTCCATACCGTTTTCCATAGTGGCTATACCAGTTTACATCCCTGCCAGCAAGGAATGAGGGTCCTAGTTCTTCTTTCTTAAGATTGCTTTGGCTATTCAAGGTCTTTTGTGGTCCCATGTGAATTTTAGATTGTATAATCTATTTTCGTAAAAATTGGTTTTGGGATTTTCATAGGGATTGCATTGAACCTGTAGATCACTTTGGACAGTATAGATTTTTAAGCAATATTGACTTCCCATCAATGAACAGGGATGTCCTTCCATTTATGTTTCTCTTTAATTTCTTTCCTCAATGAAGTTTTCATTGTACCACTTATCACCTCCTTGTTTAAGTCTATTCTTATCTCATTCTTTTTGATACTATTGTAAATGGATTATCTTCTTAATTTCACTCTTAGATAGTACATCATTAGTGTTTAGAAACAAAACTAGTTTTTGTATGTTGACTCTGTATCCTGCAACTTTACTATATTCATTTATTACTTCTAATATTTTTATGGGTACGTGTAGTCTTTAGAATTTTCTACATGTAAGACTGCGCCATCTGAAATGTCAATATTTCAGGCATCAATAAAGAGTAAAGAGTTCACAGGTGAAATAAAGACAGGAAGTGATGGGAAATCAAACCCCATGAGAGACTTTAAGAGTGATAGATACAATAAAGCACTGACTAAAAGTGTCCACAGGCTTGCATGATAAGCACATATTACTGTTTTATATTATAAGATAGCGATAGAGTTTAGTATGTGTAAATACTGGAGAGAAGAGTCAGAATAAAAAAGATATTTGATTTAAAATGTAATAGAAAGAAGAATCTTTAGAGCTTCTCTTTCAGAATTTTGCCTGGGACAACATTCTGTGCAAAGGTGGAATGGTTGACCCTGAAGTAGGAGAGGATTTTTCCCCATTGTATTAGAGCAGAAATATACAAAGATGAAATGAATTGTAGAGTTAGAGCCTGTAACTGAAGAAAACCACCTTAGATATATTAATACTTTTTCCTGCCCTGCATGAATCTAATTAAATTTTGTAATTTTGACATCTAGTCACTAAATTACTGATCATTTATGAGGGTGCAATGGCCAAAATAGGAAATATTATCCTTTTTTATCCTGTTGTTGTTGTTGTTGTTGTTGTTGTCATTGTTAAATAAAGAAGAGACGACATTTCCCAGATGGGTCTGATTTAGTGTGTTTGGACTTTTAGTGCAGAAACAGAACATCATGGAAGAAACTTCTCAGATGGTCTCTTCAACTGTTCCTTCAGTCTTTTACCTCTGGGATTTGTTTTTACTTATTTATCTACCAAAGCTTTTTTTAAATACATTTATTCAACCTATGATTTCTGGCTCATTGTGTTTATCCAGCATGGGGCATTTAGAACTTTTATGTGACAAAATTATACAAAGATTCATTATGATATATGACTTATTTTAAAAATACAAATATATGACAAATAATACAGGTAGTAAGGAATACCTGTGAGTATTTCCTATAATAACCTTAACCAAAATATATATAGGAATTTGAGGTGGCTAGAAGCAGTAACTTGATTAGTTCTAGTGCAATGGAAAGCAAGATCATGTACTAAGAATGAGCAGGAAGCGGGGATATTTGGAGGTTTCAAGGAGATGGAAAGGCATGACATGGCACTGGGAAGGCAGCTCTGGCAAGGAAAATAGGGTTGCTAGGCTCGGAAAGCCCGCCGAGGTTGGAAGCCGCTATTATATGGTGGCTGAAGTGACAGCGTGCAATGCCGTTGGTGCATTTGTACTTCTACCTCTCTCGCTTTGAATGTCATTTTCTATTTCGTCTGCTTGTTAAGAGAAATTTGATTTTTAAAGTATCAACTGATGCGCTTCATTCTTTGTGAGGCATTTTATAATTATCAAGCGAGGCTTGCCACACAGTAGACATGCAATATATGTTTGTTGAAAATATTGAATCTATGCTTCCTTTGGCTGACAGTTTTACAGTGATTTTACTAATGTTCTTTGTGCTTTAATTTCTCAAACACGGATAATAACAATGCCTATTTCTAGGGTTGTTTTGTGAGTTAAATGAGTTACACATATAAAAACATAAAGCAGTGCATGCCACAGTTTAAGTGCTTGATTAAAATTAGTCATAATTATTATCAATGCTGTTGTCATAATTATCATATGCAATTGTATTTCTATTACTTATTTACATGAATTGATCTCCTATTATACCGCAGATTCCTATTCAAAGTTGTCTTTATATTTTTAAGACTTAGTATGGGCTTGTTACACTAAAGTGCTTGTTGAGCAAGTGAATGACAATGCATAAGCTAATAGGTAATTTTTCTTGGTAAAGCTAATATTAATAGAAGAAAAGATATTCTGAGATGCAATGTGGTATAAAAGAAAAAAAAACCTGTAAAGACAGGCTTTAAAATCTAACTGGCGGATCTTGAGAAAGCTGTTAAATTTTCCTGAAGTTCAAGTTGTTCACTTGCAAAATCTATGTCATGGTACTTAACTCCTGGAGTTATGGTGATGATTGCAGATATTTTTCACCAAAGAGATCGATGCTTGGTTATTACACTCACCAACTCCTACCAGCTTTATCACAGAGGTCACCACTGTCGTTCTCATGGTACCTTTTTAGCCTTTTAATTATTAGACTTAAAATAATCCACAAAGCACCTCAGTAAAAGCTATTTTCTACTTCCTAAAATTTAACTTTTCTTTTAATTAGGCTCTCCATCCAGTACTGTAATTATTTTGAGTGATAGAAGTTGGAGTGAGTGGTGCTTCTTAGGAATTTCAGGCAGTACTATGTTAGTAATATCCTGTTTATTGACTAAGTAATAAG
Organism: Mormoops blainvillei; assembly: GCA_004026545.1. Taxonomy (NCBI): domain Eukaryota; kingdom Metazoa; phylum Chordata; class Mammalia; order Chiroptera; family Mormoopidae; genus Mormoops; species Mormoops blainvillei. The sequence goes on from PVJD01007492.1 coordinate 72,536, forward strand.
AACAGTAATTCTGTACAAAAAGATAAGCTTACTTTTGATATAAAAGTCTGATCTACAAAGGGACTTATTTTGAGAACAAAACAACTAAAAATATTGGGGTCATGCTTAAGTTACCAGCTGCAAGCATTAGTCATGACTGTTATAAAAGGGTGACGGAGGTGCAGAAGGAAGTCAAACTCAGCCTTCTGATGAGATAAATCACTGTAATCATATCAGGAAATAGCATGGGTTTGAAAAAAGTTCCGACTCCTAGTTGGGTGCTATATTGTAAGATCAGCGTCTCTAAAAAACCACTGACCAATAGGAAGCCAAAATAAAAATTGTTTTGCATTGTATAGCTTAAAATAGCAGCGTGATTTTATTTTTAAAATAATTTATATCACATCATACAAATTTCAGATTCCAGAATCTAGTCATTTGTTTCCTAGAAAGGGCTGTTGAAGGTGAATTTTAATTTAAATCTTTAGGTAAAAGGCAACCTTTTCAAAAATCAATGTGGATCCAAGGTTGAAATACATAAAGGAAATAGGTTTGTCTGGCATAGCAAAATTTTGTTTCATATTGGCAGATGCTTATATTATTTCTACACTTTTTTTTTTTTCTGCTACAACCTGTTCAGTGTCTTGGAGGCAAATACTGTGTGATCTCATTTGTTTGCAAACTTTCCTTTTTAGCATATGAATAATATATTGGCTACGTTTCAGGCCAAGATCACACATGCCATTTTATTTTAAGCTGAAATAAACCCTAAGCTACTAAATATGATAGAACTAGCTCATCTTTTGCAACATTTCCAGGAGGCTGATTTTTTTTCCTCAGGGTTTATGTCATAGTGATATGAGTATTTCAAAGAAGGCCAGAAATGATTTCCAATCTTTGTGTCTTCGGTATCAAAAGAAAAACAAAGTTTATACTCAATGAATATTTAAATATTTCTGGAAAAAATTGACTAGGTTTTAAGGTAAATATTATATGTCAGAAACTAATAAATGGGAAATAAGCATAATGGGTTTTTCACTATATACGAGAGAGGCAATGTAGATTTAAATGCCTTCCTTTCTCTATCTTAGCTTCAGAATATTTTGAAAATGATGAGACCACCCTTACTTTTATAAGGGTGTTTACATTTCAAAAGGTGTCATGTTCAGAAAAAGGGTAATCTATTTAAGGCTAAGTGTCAAAGGCAGTGCAAAAACATACCTGGTCAGAGATAAGGCTTGGGACTTGACAAACTAGGCAGCCTTGAGAATGCAAGTCAGTTCAGGAACAGAAGGGACATCAATGAGTAGATGATGTGAAATTGTTAGAATTCTCAAACCTAACCCACCTGGGCGTGCAGAAACCTTTGCCTTAGTAGAAAGCAAATACATTTCCCTTTACAGTTAACATAAAATTTAAAACATGAATTTATTAAAAATCTAAGTGTTTTTTCAATGAAAAAATTACCATCTTAAATGAATGACATAATTAAAGAGATCTTCAAAAGTAATATTGCTCCAAATATCAATTAGGATTAAGTGTAAGAATATGAATAAGGAAAGGAGAGATAGTTATTAATAAATAGGTGAGAGGTTTTTCTGTTTTAAACTTTAAAATTTTTCAATCATATCATTTATTAGATTAACCATTAGCTAGTTAAGGAATTAATTATGAACATCACTGACTGCATCATAATAAATATGTTTATCATTAGTATCGCATGACCATTTACAAATACATATTTCATTGTTTATTTAAACATGTGAAAATATGTCACAATAAATAATTTTGAAGTATAATTGATCTCTTTCTACATACTCATGTCTCTAGTATTTATTGGCACTGAATCCTGGCCAAATAATTTCAAAATTATTTTATGTTGAGTCCACTCAGTAGTTATTTGGTGCTGCATGCATTAGGCCTTGTGGAGATTGGAAATGATTGATTAATAAAATAACAGTCTCTGCCCTATAACCAGGTAGAAAAAAAGTTAGAAAAAAATTGTTAAATACATCACATCACAGGCACGGAACATAACGTACAATAGCATCCTTAAATTCATCCTTCTTTGTTCTGTATCATTTATTAGAAAAATGAAATTAAAAAGTCTCCACACAATTTGTTGATTATTCAGACATCAGCCTTCTCTCATCGTATACAACAGTCTGAGCTGATATTTTATCACTCGCTAAGTTTTCTACCAAGGGAACTTCAGGTACGGAGTCCCCACAGCTGCACACTGCACACTCACCCGCGCAGTGGACAACTCCAGTCTGGGGCGAGTGCACACGCATGGCCCTTCCAGAGGAATCTGGTGACAGGAGCAGTGTTGCAGAAGGTTTTACCCCAAATTTTTAGTGAGTGTTCGAAACTAGGTATCACTGATTTTTTTTTTAAATATACAGTCTATTTGGAAAAAACCACCTGCTCAAAATAAAAGAGCAAATATTATTTGTTATAATTTATTCAAAGAGGATGTTATGCGAGCACAAATACCACAGCAATTCAATAAAAAACTCTTTTGATAGGTTCTATAACTGGCAATGAATAGAGTTTAATTTCATTTCATTATAGTTTAAAGACCTCCCCATGGTATATTTCTGATTTCTTGCCATAAGAGCCAGTTGTGTTATTAGGATAACAATATGGTGTATTTTTAAAATCACCTAAGAATGTGTGTGTGTGTGTGTGTGTGTATGTTTCCCATGTGATGGGATAAAGATGAGTTGAGCGGGACATAAATCTTTAGAATTAAAGGCTGGAAGCAAAGTGTGTGCTCTGGGCAAAACTTTAAAAGACAGGCTTTTGATTGGTGTTTTTTAGCCGGAGGGAATTTCTTTATCAATTAACAATCAGTTAGGCTTCCAGGCATTGCTTAGCTGGCATGGTCTCATTTCATAAATGTAATGAATGAAAAAGAATGTTTGGCAGATTCCAAAATCTATGAATATACTGAATCAAGCATAGTGAACACCTTGAAATACTGTGATTTTCTTAGTACATTAGACCTACAGCATATGGGAAACACAGTACGCTGGGATATTTGCAGTCATTCCAAATATATATGACTCATTTACAATTTGAAACTCTTCTTCTTTCAACATGTTTTTTATTTGATTTTCTCTATAAAACTAAACACAGAATTCCAGTTAAAAGCAACAGAATAAACCACGAGGCACCTACAATCCTCACTGCAGCTGAGCACTCAGTTTTAACTCTGAATTCCCTGGAAACCGAAGCAAAATGGAACCTACATCAGAATTTGTAGTTCTTAGACATCCTGGGCTGAAATTTTGACTCATTCATTTAATTAGCTGAAAGCAAATTATTTACTTTATCTCTCTCTAGCCCTCAAGGATTAAATAATAATTAATAATAATAATAATAATACCTACCGCATGGGGCTGTTGTGGGAACTGCAGGTGTTCCGACATGTCAGGCACATAAAAATGCTGTTCACAGCAAATGTTCAGTATAAGCTTCACAAATATTAGCAATGGCTAATAATAATATTAGTATTGTCTGATAAATGAAAGTACATTAATTTATATGGGGAGTGTCTCTCTCCTCTCCCCTCCACCAGCAACTTAATTCAAAAAAGCATTTATGGCCAGGATAAACTGAAGGTAAAGTGGTTAATATAGTACACTCCTTATTTAAGTGTGACACTCAAAAAGACACATGAATATATTCTACAAAAGGATGTTTGTTTTATCAACTCTCCACAGAAACTAAGACCTTAGCATCACAGCAGAATACAAACCTTTTCCATGGCAAAGTGCTCAAACAATGGGGTGTGAACACCTAGTTTCCTAATTATCTAATACAGGAGTAAAGCTTTGAGAACTCGAGGTATTGAACAAGTTACGTTGCCCTTTCCAATCACAAAGAATCTGAAGTAGCCCTTTTTGACTGGAGTCACTTCCAAGCTGAATTCTGTTAAGTAAAGAGGCACTGTTCTGTTTGTTGACTAATGTGAGATCTATGTACTTCAGTTACCACGCATTAGAGTCAGAGTTGTCATTCTGTTGTGAAGATGTGGAAATAAAAATTATTTCCTTGCTATGATGTTTAATCTACTTTCTCCCATCAGGGAGTCTCCAAAATGCCTGTGCAGATAGCCAATATTTCCTGCAAAACGAGTTTTAAATCTGTGTAACTACTTGCCACATTGACATGGATGAGAAAATTTTAACCTAACGAAAAGCTAAGGACAGATGTTATCAATAAATCATCCTGATAACCCCCACCATCACCCCAAAAATGTGTGAGTCCTATGGACAGATCTGTTTCAGTAGAACTGTTTTTGAACTGGCCTGCCAGGGTGAGCTGGTTCCAAAAAATACCAGAGGGAAGTCAAGTAAACTGATCCTTTAAGATCATAAATATAGGCCACCAAAATGGTTGAAAAATCCTCTAAGCATTTACCGAATGATACCTTTTGTTACTGACACTGAGATTTAAATTCTTAGTGATTTCTAAACTTTGTTCTCCTACATAATCGTTACAATCTCTCTAAATCTTGGGGGGGGGAAGTTTCCATTGTGAAATGAGCTCTTATTTTAGCTCTAATAAATCAGAACCAGTGCAGAGCTGGCCCTACTCTGAAGGTTCAGGTAGGGATATGTTCTACTCACCGAGTTCTCCATTGTCCCCAAGATTACCCAAGCCAATCAGCGATGACATTGAAATCTAGAGTCACCGAATGAGTTTTGTCCTCTCCTACTTCTTAGACAAAAATAGCTCAACAATGTTTTTTTCTGTAGATCGGAATATATGATATTTGTACTGTAGAGATGAGATAGGAACAGATTTAAAAATCGTATCAAGATTTTTAACATCTTTATGCATATATTATATACATAAAACAAGTTTAATTAGCAATTCATTTGTCTAAAAAATGCAATAGTATATTCATTTCTATACAGTTATATAAAATGTATCCTTTTATTGACTTCTTCGAACAGGAATTGTATGTGTAAAACTAATATGTAAACCAAGCACAGCTGTAAAATAAAAGTCAAAATGCTGAAAGAAGAAACTTGAGATTCTCCTTAAAAAAAAATTAAAATGACTTCTAAATCAGCTCATAGTTATCTGATATTCCTCCTGATTAATGCCAGGGCTCTCTGAGGCATGCTAATAGGATAAACAATAAAAAATCTAATTTCTTGACATAAGATGAGGGTCATTTTAAAGACATGCATGGCCCAGCCTTATTTAATTGCAAATATTTGCAGCCCGAGAGAGAAATGACTTCAATGTGAATTTTCTACTGTTAAACACAATGGTGTTTATATCATTGCACATCATGAACCTTCATTATTTCCAATATGGAAAAATAAAACTATTATTTTTAATTGCAAACATCCAATTATTTTATGTTTAATTAAATACAATAATTTATTGGTGTGCTATAGAGTACATTTAATTATGAAAGTGTCCAAAATGGTGTCACTGAGAAACCTATAGCATCAGCCGTAAAGTGTCATGGTTGATAAGAAACTCGCTGAAAGCAATTCAAAAGACTTCTTTCTGTATTAACTTCTGCAAATGCACACTTTCAATCCATAAATCTTTATGGGAAAGCATCTTAACAAATATACTGTGGTTCATATTTAAAAGCACTATGCGGTCTATAGCTAAAAGCAATTATGATTCACTCTATCTGCTGCTCTGGCTAAGGGGGAGGGGCTCAATGAACACACGACAACAGCATTTTTTCAAAAACAGTAAAGATTGTTTAAATTCAGAGCATCACCCACCTTCCAAACTGGGTCAGCGACCTCCTTGTAATAAGAGGAGCTTCACTGAACACACATTAAAGGATATTAACAAGCTAAAATAAGTTAATAGAAAATAAGACATCGGAAGAATGTGGCAGAACTGCCTATTGCCTATATCTACCAGGGTATTTTCACAGACACCTCACACAGAAAAAACGCCTTATCTCACCTCTCCCCACTTCTCTGCAAATTATTTTTTGTATTTTTTCCCTGCTGTTACTTAGTGGGGTCAAATTGTATTCAATTGTTCAGTTAGAAGTCTCAGAGTCATCCTGAAATCTTCTCTCCTGTATCTTCCCTATATTCAAGCAAACTCATATCTTGAATTTTGGTCCTTTCTGCTCTCAGTGTGTCTCTTCTCTCGTGGTTTCCTGATTTTATCTCTCTCTTCATTCCATCCTCCATACTGAGGCCAGAGTGAGCCGTAGAGCCACAGACTCAAATGTGTCTCCTTAAACATTTGATTGTTTTCCCATTTCACACAATTGAATGCTTAAGGGTCTTCAAAGCAAATGTACATGGTAACCCTGCCTCCTGTCTCAGTCAGACCTTTTCTGACCTTCTTGTCATATTCCAGCTACCTGTTCTTTTTGCTTCCAGAACTTTGCACATCCTGAATACCTCCCCTCATTTGCTGCCTGGTAATATATCCATTATTTAAATTACTTCAAATTATACTTCTCACCCACAGCTCTTTAAAGAATTACTAACCTCTTCTTTGTGTATTTTGTAGCTTCTTTTACATGAGAGCTTTGTATTAATTATCATCCCACTGTATTATTATCACTTATGATTTGCTGTTCTGAGTCTCCTATACTTAAACAAAATATCTTATTCAAATTTGTATGTCATAACACTAACTCATATTTTGCCCTGTTTAGTACATATTTATTGATTGAGAAATTAACTGGCAATTAGGAGACCTAAATTGTCATTTTGATTTTAAGCTAATTTATTGGTTAGATCCATTGCTATGGAACCTAAGTCTTGTTTATTAAAGGTTAGTCCTTTAAAACTTTTACCTAAATGCCATATTACCTTAATTAAAGACATATTATGTTTTCTATCCTTTTGAAGAATGATTAATTTACCTGAGCAGACTTTCTGAGCTACGTATTTATGGCATATACATATTTCAGCCAAACTGACTAAAGCTTTAATAGGAACAATATACCAAAACTTAGAGAATGTAGCAAAAACAATACTAAGGAGTAATTTCACAGTAATAAATGCTGACATTGAAAATGAAGGACGATCTCAAATGACCAACTTAACTTTATACCCTAAATAATTAGTAAAAGAACACCCAATTAAGTCCAAAGTTAACAGAAGGAAGAAAATAATAATGATCAGTGTAGAAATAAATGAAATAGAGACTAGAATAACAATAGAAAACATAAATGAAAGAGCTAATTTTTTAAAAAGATTAAAAAAATTGAAAAACCTTTAGGTTAAGAAAAAGAGACTCAAATAAATAAAATAATAAATTAAAGAGGAGAGGAAAAAAATAAATTTTGTTCTGATACCACAGAACAAAAAGGATCATAAAATACCATAGTGAACAATTATATGCCAACAAATTGAATAACCTATTAGAAATGGAAAACTTCCCAGATACATAATTTACCAAGATTGAAACAAGAAGAAATAGAAAATGTGAACAGACCAACTGAGAGTAAAGAGTTTGAATCAGTAATCAAAAACCTCCCAACAAAGAAATCCCACAACGAGAGGGCTCTGCTGGTGAGTCCTACCAAACAAGAATTAACATCGATCCTCGCTCACCAAATTCTGCCAAAAATCAAAGAGAAGGGAATACTTCCAAACTCATCTTATGATGCTAAAATTACTGCCCTGATATCAAAGCCAGAAAAGGACACTACAAGAAAGAAAAATTATAAGCCAGTGTCCCTAATGAACATAGATACAAAAATCCTCAACAAAATATGAGCAAACTGAATTCAATAGCACATTTAGTGGATCAAACACCATGATCAAATAGGATTTATCTTTGGGATGCAAGGATGGTTCAATATATGCAAATCAGTAAATGTGATATACTACATTAACAGAATGAAGGATAAAAACCATACGATGACCTCAATAGATGCAGAAAAAGCATTTGTCAAAATTCAACATCACTTCATGATAAAAACTCTCAGCAAATTAGGTATAGAAGGAATATACCGCAGCATAATAGAGACCATATATGACAAGCCCACAGCTAACATCATGATGGTGAAAAGCTGGACAACAGAGTTTTGATGGCCTGAATAAAGCTTTCTTTCCTATAATGGTTTGAAACAATGTCTAGCTAAGTAGACGTTAGCATGGGTAGATAGCTAGCTAAATGTATCTCCTTAACGTTTTCAGCCTTGCTGGAATTCTAAAGTTGTTGTTACAAACGATTTAGAAACTATTTGGAAATTTCATTTTGCATTTTCTGTTTTGAATAATTAAAAAAAAGAAACTGAGGGGTCCGAGATAGTTTAAGATTTTCTATATATTTTCTATATTTTCTATATAGAAACTTCTGGGCCCCCAAATGGAGATGTCCTGCAACTTGCTGTTTACCATCCTCATATAGAGAATAATTATAATGCAAATATAGCCACAAGATAGAATATAATTAATTAGTTACTGCTCTAGTCTGGTTATTATGATCAATTATAATTCATTTCTTACAACCGTTATTCTTCACTTGCTTTAATAGCTTCACATATTTGGACATAATCATATATTCTTCAGACTGACCCTGAATAACCTACTGAATTTTAATGTGTCCATATGCCTGAAGTTATCTATTTTCTGACTGTTCCTTAGCACAGGCAGTGTTTCAGGATGGCTGAATATATCCTTTGTTTTGGAGTTTAAAATTAATGTTAACTTTTGCAGTTAACTTCAAGTTTTGGGTTGTACCTCACATCACTCCATCCTCTGGTTGACCTTCCCAGTAAATTCGACAAAAAAACGTTGTTACTGCAGGATTTCAGGTCTTGAACTTTATGGTGTTTTGGAGTGATGTTGACTCTGGGGGATTCAGACAATCAAGCAAAGGCAAATATCATAATGTAGAAAATAAGTTCTCTTATTAAAAATATGGGAAATATAGCATAGACTCTAAAAAGAGACCTGAATTCAGATCCCGGCAGTGATATTTATTCATTGTGATATTTACTTAATTTCTCCAAACTCAAATTTCCTTCATTTACTCAGAGTGAAAGTAGTAATTGCCTTGCATGGGTGCCATAAACATTGGAGATAAGGCATATTAAGAAACTAAGAATAGTGATTGGCACTTGTTATATATTATTATTGTGATCACTATAATGAGTCATAATATAATTAAAAATAAGTCCTTAGTTTAATTATGTTAAAATGGTAATTTAATTAGATTATAAACCTGCTACTAGGTTGAAAGATAACCTTGAAATAGAAGAAATTGTGTAATGAGACAGAAAATTCTATGTTTTTTTAATTACAAAAATCTTTATTACTTAACCAGTTATAGTACCTTTCTTACAATTCCCTAAATACTTCTCTTAATTATTCCCTTTTTTTGGATTAGCTAATGGTTTTGCTTGATCCTTCCCATGAATTTTATGAGATAAATCAAGGCCAAGTTCAAGGTTGAGTAAAGATTCCTTCTAGAGAAATCAAAGTAGGGTCTCAACTATGAAATCTATATGACAGATTTTCTTGCCCTTTGCTTCAGTTTTAGAGGAATGCTTCTATACGAAATACTTGCTGACAAAGTAGGAACATTTTTAGTTTCAGTAAATAGCCAATTGTGCTTGTAATCCGATTTCCTAAGTGTCTCTGGTTTGTACAAACTAGTTTTTGTTAATCATTTTCCTGCCATTAGTAATCATGGCATGTGAGCACTTCATAATTACCTGACCACATTCTGGGCCTCTGAGGTATCATGTATATGATGGGAATGCGGAGTCACCTTGGTTAGCACATGGCCAAGGAGCAGGTTATGTGGGAGACACTGGTAAGAATCGAGTTTTCTCACCCAGCCCGATGCCCCACGAAGTGCAAGTTGCCCTTTTGCTTCTTGTTAGTGGGATTCAGAGCTGGGAGACAAGATCATCTTCAGGCTCTGAACTTCTGCAGTGTGCTGGAGCTGACTCGTATTGGTGTTCAAGGACGGAGTTAAAATTTTAGGATATTTGCCACCTGCTTTTTAAATACTTGGTGGCTTGAAATTGGCCATAGTGTGAGTATTTATTCCACACAAAATGGAAAATGCCTCTGTTCCTCTATCCCCTGGATATCCTATTATTTAACACGTATTTGCATATTTGGTTTACTTGCACAACCTCAGGGCTCCATAAAGGTGAGTGTTACTCAACCTTGAATTTATTCACTATGAGGTAGGGATGCAGACATCATGAGTTCAAAACAATCTGTCTTCTGTTGAGTTTTGCTATTACCAGTGGCAACAAGGAACCCGATTAATGTATTTTTTCTTATATTAGTTTTCAAGTGAAAGAAATTTTAAAATGTACTGTAAAAATTTCACTGCTCTGGATACAGCTCCTTTTCCCACTAAGTCCAGACAGAAATAAGCACTTGAAGAAATAGATAATGTTTTTCAAAAATGAGCAGGGTCCCACAACTTGGGGTTCTCGGTTCAAAGTGCTGATATTTTCAACTTAAAAGCATATGTTAGAAGATAAATTAAGTTTTAGAAAAATTTTAATGGAAATGACCAAAGAAGATTTTAGTATTGTTACAAAATGATTTGCATATGGAATTTTATTCATTAATGCAGCATCATGAATTTTCTAGATGAAAGGGAATTATAGTTTATTGCCACATAAAAAATCATGGTATTAGAGTCTTAAAATAAATCAATATTTATATGATCTAAAATAATTACTCCTGTAAAACAAAGACATCATTTTCAGTATCTAATAAAGTTTAAATGGGAAATTGGCAAAATATCAATACCTGCTCTACGGATAATTGTTTTACAACTAATTCTTTATATTGTAAGTATATGAGCCTTGGATTCATGTCACTGGTTATCCCAGTAACTTTATTAATTCACATTTCCCCCCGGACTCATTTATGATACCCTGCTGTTCCTTGGAATGGTTTAAAGTTTAATAAAGAATACAGTGCTGATGTTTAAAGATGCAGTAAATATCTTCATCTACTAGGATGTTACTTATCGAAAGACCTTTAGAAATTTCAAGAGATTAGGTTTTCAAAAAAGACCTAATAAGCAAATATTATTCCTCTGTATTTTTTTTCAAAATAAAGGGTTCATTTTTCATTTAACAGAATTCAGTTGTTCTAACAAGTGAAATGATAGAGATGAATGCAGAAAAAGTTAATAATCCTTCCCCATCCCCTCTGATTCTTACCCTTCTGTGGTAAGAACGTCTGACAATGTATCATTTCACATCATTCTCCAAGCTCATAAATATACAGGGTCCAGCACAAATAATGCCCCTTTTTT
>PVJD01007493.1:0-83854 GCA_004026545.1 Mormoops blainvillei
GAGCAGAAGTTCAGAATATTGAGGAAACAATGCAGCACCCACCTACTGAGAATCTACCTTGTGCCTGACCCTGGGAGAGGGGCCCAGCGTCTGATAAAATCCGAGCCCGCTCTCAGGGGGTCTCTGTCTAGCTGGGCTGCGCGTGTGCGGATGGGGTGGACACGAGGGCAGGGGAGCACAGGGGAGCAGTCAACTTAGCATGGGGTGAAGACGGCAGAGAGGGCTTCCTGGAGGGGAGGGGTGGTCAGAAGTTTGAAGACAGAGGAGGCAGCAAAGCAGTCATGAGAACAAAGGTATCGAGTGCAGAAACAGCACTGTGCTGGGTCCCGAACAATTGCTTTCATGCGTGAGTAGAACATGCAAGGCGACGAGAGGCAGTCAAAGGCAGAAGAATCTACAGAGGCTAGATTTCAGAGGCTCTGGGGAAAAACTGGGGCGGGGCTGCGAAAGCAATGAAGAGCCATAGAAGACCTCCTAGCAGAACAGTGATGCAGTAAGTCGTGTCCCTTCTGGAAAGATCTTAGGCAGGGAGGAGCAAGAATGGAGGACGAGTGGTGATACAGGTTAGAAGATAGCTCTAGAAGCCTAGACAAGAGGGAATGTGGCTTAAATAAAGACACAGGAAGTAGGGATGGGACATGAGGGGATGGATTTGAAAAATACTTAAATAGGGTAAAATCAACAGGCCTGACTATTAACTGTGTGAGCCAGGGAGAGACAGGTCCCTGCAATCCCTGGCCTGGGTCACTCTAAGGGTGGGCAGAGACACCATCGAAGTTTTTCAAGACCTGGGAAGCATGTGAAAATATATCTGATCAGAAAAACGTTGAGAAGAAAGGGTCAGGCCAAGGTCATGAAGGACAAACCCAACAGGTGCGGCCTCTGAAACAGGTGCACAGGCCGAAAGCAGGCAGAGGGCAGGCTTCCCGGTCACCTTAGGTTCCTCAGCTGCCCCTGACCTCCCCTGGGCACCATGGGGCCACGGCGGCTTCCACTGGGCTCTGTAACTATTGAAAAGCAGCAGGAGAAAAATCCATGGACACACTGCCCCATCGCCCCTGTGACAAAGGGACTTGAATGATTTAGAGCCAGAATATTCTTTTCTCCATAATGGCTCCTGGAGTTGCCAGGAATAGTACATTTACTAAAATTAATGGCAAAACCTCATTTTTCTTTTTTCTGGGAAGAGAAGTTCCATTGGCGGGATAATTGATCCTGATCCGGACGTGCCGCTGCACCGGCTAAAGGTGTAAATCATTCCCATGAACAACTCGCAGCCTTTAAACCAACACCAACAGTGACAAATGGTAGAGGCTGGGGACAGGCAGGAAGGGACGTGGGGGGAAGATCCATCAACATCCTTCTCACTTCTCATCAGGGCCCAGAGTGAGGGATCCCTTTCTTTTCTTTTTGTCACCCACAGCAGAGCCATTTTCTCAGCAGCATTGGGTTGAAAGGGCAGAATTGGACGCACCGGGGTAAATTTAAGAGTCGGACACACAGGGCTGCCAGTCCCAGGTCTGTAGCCCTGGGTGCAGCACCTCCCAAGTCCCAGCCTGCACATCCTCCACCCGCTAGGGCTCACGTCAGTGGGAAAGACAGCACAGGCAGAGGGCCAGAGCATAGGGTGGCTCGGTAAATATTTGTCTGGGGAAGGAAGGAAGGAAGGAAGGGATGGAGGGAGGGAGGGAGGGAGGAAGGAAGGAAAGAAGGGAGGGAGGAAGGGAGGGAGGGAGGGAGGGAGGAAGGAAGGAAGGAAGGAAGGAAGGAAGGAAGGAAGGAAGGAAGGGAGGGAGGGAGGGAGGAAGGCAGGCAGGCTTAGAGTAGGGAGTTAGGAAATTTATTCTATTCCACCCAGGGAGGTTTGAATTTCATAAACGGAAAGTGGAGAAGGTGATACTTTATCCAAAGAAATGATCTATAGTGCTGACAGGGGGCACGTTCCCTGAAATGCCGGCACACAGACACCTTGTATCACCAGTGAAAGCTCTGAGCACCCCTTACAGAGGAATGTATAAAATACACGGGCAATGCCCTTAGCCTTATCTTTCCATTCAGTGGGAACAACTTGAGGGCAAGAGTGTGTCTTTGTCGTCCTGGATGCCCAACATCTGGCAGGAGGCCTGGCCCACAGCAGACACTAGGGATACATACACAGCATGTGAATGAATGACCAGAAGCCTGACTGCTTCGCAGGCATTTGGTGGGGTTTACAGAGAACACGTGGCACGGAGCAGCCATCCCCTGTCTTACAGAGAGGGGACGGAAGAAGGCACACTGGTGACATGGACATGGACCTGGAGAGATGAGATGGCATCTCCTGAGAAGCCTGAGAAAGTTCCAGGAAGCCACGCCAATGGGAGGGGTCTCAGTCCCAGGGTTCACCTTAAAATGACAGTGCACAATGAACGCTCCCACTGAGCTGGGTTTTGCCTACCTTGTCAGCCTCTACACAGCAGGGACCTATGATTCCTCGCCTCTCCCCACCGACACCCATCCCTGTGCCGTGCCCGTAGTTGGTGTTGAATAAATATATGTTGAATGAATAAATGAGTGGTTTAAGAAAATATGATATCTTCTCTTCTCCCAGTGAAAATATCCCAGGTCCCAAAGGCCAGGAGCATGCTTGAGAGCAAAAGGTTGGTGACTTTGGGGTGTCCACTATTAGGAAGGGTCTGCCAGCCTGCCACTGTCCCTTTGAGCCTTGCTCGTGCATAGAATTGCTGAGGAAACAAGAAGTTGTGCAGGATCGCCGTAGAATACTAGCAAAGCAGGAACATGCCCCCCTCTGCTGACGTGGGTTCCTGGGTGGCTCCCCCAAAGGTTAGGTCCACCAGAACCAGTCAATGTGACCTTATTCAGAAAAGGGGTCTTTATTGATATAATTAAGACAAAGAGCTCAAGAAGAAATCAACCCGACTTAGGGAGGGCCCTAATTCCAACTGCAGGTGTCTTTATAAGGAAAAGGCAGAGGGACATTTGAGACGTGCAAAGACAGAGGCAGCGACTGGAGTGATGCAGCCATAAGCCAAAGGGCCCACGGGCCCACCAGCATTTGGACAGCAAGGAAGGATCCTCCCCTAGCGTCTCCAGAGGGAACACAGCCCTGCCGACAGCTTGAGTTCAGATTTCTGGCCTTCGGAGCGAAGAGAGAATCAATTTCTATTGTTTAAAGCCACCCAGTTTTTGGTAATCTGTTAAGGCCGCCCTGGAAAACAAATAGAGCTCCCACCCACGAACACAGTAAAATAAAGAGAAAAAGTCAGCCTTGGTGATTTTATCCAGAATCTTGCAATCAGAAAAAACAGAGAAGAATGCAGGTCTAATTCCAGCATACATGCAAGCTTTGTGTTTTATAGTTTTGTGTTATTTCTATTTTGATTCATATATGGGGATTGTACTGTAATCTTTTCAGTATTTTAGGGCCTTGAAAGATCTCAACGTGTCCCTGGGAAAGGGGATAGGAAGAGTAAACTGGGCAGAGCGGGAAGCAGAGGAGAGGGGGAAAAAGGGGAGAGAGAAAGAGCAAAGCGGAGAGAGAAAAGCCCGTTTGGACATGGCCAGAATGCGTGGGCGTCCGGCCAGCTAAAGAAGGCATCCGAGGAGAAAAGCGGGATGCCCTCTCGCTTTGGGCCAGAGCTGGCAGGCGGGGAGCTCAGCAGCCTCGGAAGCAGGGTTGGCTAACGGGGAAGTTGTCCTGTCCATTGGAGGAAAGAGCCTTTCTCTGCCAGGGCCACGGCGGGTGGGGGAGCTGCCGGTCGTGGGCCTGGACTTTGTCTGGGAACCTCCACTTGGTGTGGAGCATCACCTGCTGCCTGATCAAGGGTAAAGTTGATGGGAATGATGCTGACTGTGCCAGGCAGAGGCCAGAGATCGACACCTGCTGCAGGACAATTTGGTGAGACCTGTCACAAAACCAGAGTGCACAGGACAGGAAGGAAGCTAATGACTGACTCAGAGACCCCTGGGCCAAGTCTTGCAATGTCATGGGCTGTGTCAGTGAAGGCTCCACGGTGGGGGGTGAAGGGGGTGCCAGATGTCTCCTGGGTCCCAGGAACAAAATCCTGGAGACTTAGGGCTATTTAGCCTCATGGGCACAAGGAGGAGCAGATTCTCTCAGATGTTCTGTGATCTCTGCAGGAAACAGTTCTCTGAGAAATACACTAAATGATGCAGAAGCCCTCCCATTGCGCAGGAAACACATTTTAAAATGTTCCTTGGACCATACCAGGGAGCAAAGCGTCGCTAGATGAATAAAAGCGGAGACTACAGTGCTGGACAGACTTGAGTTCAAATTCTCACTAGCATGTAGCCTCGGGCAAGTGAACGCACTGCTCTGAGCCTCCACGCGACATGTTGGTGGCCGGGTGCTTCCGTTTCCCTATCTGTGAAGTGGAGACAGGAAGAGTGCCTGCCTCACAATACTGATAGGAGGGTCTTAAATGACAAATGTTTAACCCAGAACCTGGCATATAGCAAGTGTTTAATAAATGGTGGCCTGAACATTACCGTTTTCATCCTTTACGTGTGGTGTTGCTATGAACAGTCCAGAAGTAGCATTGACCTTTACTGGGTGTAATCTTACACAAGTTATCTCACCTCTTTGAAGCCTCAGCTTCCTTGTCTGTAAAATGGGATAATTCTGACTTCACAGGGTTATGATGATTACAGGGTGTTATGAATGTTAAGACTCATGTGAGGGAGATATTTAATCAGCACTGACTCCTTCCTCTTCGCATAAGGACACCTGCCTTTGGCGTGGAATGTGTGAGGCAGGAACTGGAGTCTGGGACAGGAAGGAGCTTGGAGACCATCCGACATGAATGCCATTGGTCCACTTTGGGCCTACCCTCCAGAGTCTGCAGCCAATGGCAGCGTCGTCTCTCTGCCCAGCCCCTTCCAGTTTTGTCCTGCTTCCAGCCCACTCCCTAGGTCCCAGAGACCCGCCTCTCCCCAATCTCAAATCGTCCATCACAAGAGAGCCCTCGCCAGGACAGCACTCACCAGCTCCATGCACCTCCGGCTGGCCTCCGCCTCCCGCTGCACCAGCTCTTCCATGTCTGCCTTCAGCTCCTCCAGGCGCCGCTGGTAATACTGGCTGCTTTCCCGCTGCTGGGACTCGGCCACGGCCGCCTGCGAGAGCTCCTCGCCCATCTTGATCAGACTGTCCCGAAGCCGGATCACCAGGACCTGAAGAGGGTCAGAGAGCACACACCCGCCCTGCAGTTAGAGGCCAGGGCCATGAAGCTGGGGGCTCCGGGAAGAGAAATCTTTTGCCGGGTCTCTGTGTTTTTATAGTCGGGATAATTATTTTGATTTGATACAGCAATAAAGAATTTACTTTAAAACTCTAGGAAGCGATAACTGCTATTCTGAGAGGCAGTGTAGTACACTGATGAGAAGCCTGCCTCTGAATATGACTCTGGGTTCAAATCCCAGCTCGACCTCTTCCTGGCAGGGCAACCTTCAGCAAGTTATTTAATCCCTCTGAGAGACCAGTAGAATGACAGTACTCACATCCCAGGGACGCTGTCAGGACTGAGCACGCTAAGTGATGCAGAAGGCTTAGCTCAGTGCCTGGCACATAGGACATTTGGAGAAGGGTTGGGAATTACTCATATTTATAGCAGCCTTCATTCACCTCAAGGTTTGGGAGATGGGCTGGTCAGGGAAGAGAACAGTGCGCCAGGGAACAAGCCCTTCCCCAGCATGGGTTTCGGTTTCCCGATCTGTAAAGCAGGGAGCTTTGGGTAGATAATCTCCCACGAGCCTCAGCTCTGATATTTTACGGCAAGTTTCCTTTACGGCGGGGAAGCAACCGTGGGACACAATGAAATGCTCGAAAAGAGCTGCGGACATCATTGCCGCTACAGAAAACAAACCCAAGCGCTGCTCTGCAGAATTTGTGAGTGGGTCATGAGCCTGGGACCAACTGATTCAGACGGGCGAATGCTCAAGTGTTGACAAAGCGAAGCCCACATGAATATTTCAGGCCTGTGCTAAAGACTCTGAGCCCCTTTCCAGATCAGAGACTGAAGAAAAGCTTAATTATTCAGTTCTCCTTTGCCTTCCAAATGGAGGTTGGCAACATTTTCAAAGGGAAGCAGGTGGGTTGGAAGGAAGTAGAGTAGTTCTCAAACTGTGTCCCTGAGGCACCCCACCTCAAGGATCCAGGATTCTACTAAATTCAAATGATGATGGCAGAGGGGGAAAGTGTTTTTGGATATAGAATCTGCCATTTAAACTTATTCTACCATAGTTTTCTTCTCTGCTATCACTAGACAATGTCAGAATCAAGTAAAAAAAGATACATGATATAGCCCACCATCATGTATTTAATGATTTGAAATACAGCAGATCAAAGTTTTGAGGCGATCTGCAGAGACAATTATGCCTTGAGGGACCTCCTGAGAAAGGAATTCTGAGAATCACTGAGGGTCAAGACAAAGAGGAATTTTTTCTTTGTTCTTCATCCACAGCAGAATTCTTAGAGACCAAATGCCCAGGAGGGTTTGGGAAGGAATGTTTCAGAAAGAGGAGTGCGGCCTCTCATTGCCCAGACACACTGTCATGCGGTGGGGACACCAGCTGGCTGCAGAGAAACTAAAGCCTGGAGCCAGGACGGAGGGTAGGTCAAGAGTCAAGTCCACGCCCCTCACCAGCGCTACCTGGCTTTACCTTGGCTAAATCACTCGACCCCTCTGGGGCCACTTTCTCCTTCTATCCTACTTGTCCCATGGGGCTGTGGTGAATGTCAAGTGAACAGCTGATGCGGAATGATTTTGACAATGATAATCTCCTCTGTAAATGTCTCTTGTCATTGGCCTAGAAAGCTAAATGTGAATAAAATCATGAACTCCAGTCCAGCCCATCCAAGTCTTACTTGTTCTTTGAGGTCCAGCCCCACTGCCACCTCCTCCTGGAAGCCTCCCTGATTCCCCCGCCTGAAAGGACCTCTGTCCTCCAAACCTCACAACCCCTTCTCCCTATTATGGGTGTTTATGCACATACCTTACCCTTATCTCCTACAAAGCTCTCTGCTTCAGGAAAGAAGGCTGTTTCATACACCCAAAACAGCCTCACTCCCATGGGGTGCAACATAAATTTCTGCTCAGAATGAGTGTTGGGCGCACAAGGGGGTGAGTGAGTAGACGGAGGGGGCAGAATTAGATCAATCGATTAAGAAAAGGGCAGATGGGATCAAGGTCTAAAGTAAAAGAGAGAGGAAGAGAAGAGAGAATAAAGGGAGAAAGGAACGAGAACATATAGCAGGGGCATGGGGGTGGCATACGCAGGTCAACAGAGATGGATGGAAGTGGACAGGCTGCACGGACAGGAGGTTTGTGGAACGGTGTGGTTAAAGAAAGGAGGGGAGGAGGGAGAATGGAACTTACGCAGGAGATGGGTGAGGAATGCAAACCCAGATAAAGGCACTGGAGGGGATGATAGGGTGGTGGAAAGGTGGGCAGAGCTGACAAAAAAGGCCTCCCTCCCTTCTCTAGGCCTGAGCAATGTTTACATACTAGCGAGTACCTCAAATCTCTTAATCTGCACTTTCTGGAACTCCGTCTTGTTCTCCAGGTCACAGATGACGGCCTCCTGCCTGCTGACAATGGCCCGGTCCACGGTGGACTTCTCCAGGTACGCGATGCGCGTCTGAGCCACCTGCAGCTGGGAGCAAATGCAAGGGGTCCGTCGGCCACCTGTTGGCCCCGAATCATGAAATGGAGACACACGGGGGACCCAGCCCCAGGCCCATTCACACGGCTTCCTTCTTGGACCAGGCGCCGTATGCTGAATGCACAAGCAAGAACTGCCGGTTCCACTCTGAGGACCCTCATATCAGACCTAGCCCCTGGGTCTCCGGTGCTGGGAGGTGGCATTTTCTGGATCTCCTGCCTTTAAAACAGGACTTTCCATCAGTGCTGCTCTCACCTCCTTTCCCTGCTCTGTTAGGGGAGCAAAGCCAGTCTGCGAGCCGCAAGGGGCAGCTTCAGAGGACATAAGCAAAGCGGGTGGAGGCCAAGCGCCAATCTCAGCGTTCAAAACCTGCTTCCACCACTTTTCTCCCCAGGCGCGGCTGAGCAAGCCGGTTCCCTGCGTGGAGCCTCATTTCTTCACTCCCGTGTGTGAGGACTGAAGGAGATGGGCGTCTGGTATGTCATTAGCACCCAGCAAATGGCCACTGCTGCCACTGTTCTGTTGCACTGGTGTTACTCAGTGCCCGTGGACATCTGCTTGAAACTCAGTCACCCTGACAGTCGCTCCAAGCAGGCACATGCAACATTTCTGGAAGAGCACTGAGAATTTCCTGGGTAACAGTGACCCACAAACTAATGAGGGAAATTCAGGGATGATTGGAGAAATCATGAATCAAAGGAAGATTTCGCAAAGGATGATGGTCCTGTCCTGCACGGAGCATCCCATTGCCTTGGAGCCATTCCTCAGAGGGAGAAAATCCTTCTCTGAAATGCTGATGAGTCTCACTGAACAGGGCTTCTCTGGATGCTGAACAAGCACAGGTAAGAAGAGGGCGTGTGTGTGTTTCCATATAAGACCGCTCTCAATTCACTAGCACAAGACTGAGGTTGAGTGAATGAATAAATGAAAGAACAACAGTTTCTAGGACCCAAAGTGTGAGGTCCCAGAGGGAACCCTTTTCCTCCTCCCCCACAACATGGCGGCGCTGAGCACATACTTGTTCCTGCAGCTTGTGCTTCTCCTTCTTGGTCTCCTCCAGCTGCAGCTGCAGTTCTTGGATCTGCCCAATGTCAGCAGCAGACTGGTGAGATAAAAAAATGTCACCCTGAGACCGCAGGCTTTGCTGGGAAGCTGCCCCTGGCAATCCCTTCTTCCCCCACCCACAGATGTCTAAGTTTCTCAGAGTCTCTAAAACAGTCGCTGGTTCCCAAAGGGTGCCTGTCACACCCTCCCCAACATCCTTCATCCCCATGTTCGCCGAGTCACTCCCATTATATAAGCCCAGAGCTTTGGTCAACTGTCTATAACTTTATTATGCACTTTTGAGAGCCCAGGCAGGAACAGGCTGGTCAAAGTAGCAGGGCCAGATTCTGAGGGAAGAGAACTATCCTGAATGTTAGGTGACAAGGGTTCCGGACATGGACACAGTCTTAGCAAGCCCCAGATGGTCTCTGCACCTCAGTACTCCCATCTGTGAAATGGACTCATGGTCACTGCTTAGCCCTTTTACCTAGGGTTGGTTCAGAGATTAAAGAAGGCAACGGAGAGTAAAGTTCCTTTAAAAAAGTGGAACCAAACTGTTCAGTGTGATTATCTCCAATGAGAAGGATTCCGGGGTGCGGGAAGGTCCCTTGATTTCTATTTTCCACATGCATTTATTATCTAAGTTATTTATAGGGGGATGAGAGAGCAGTATAAATATGCTGCTTTTGTAATTGAATGAATAAACTTCATTTTGAACAGAAGCATGATTCACGAGTGCAGAAGATGGCACAGGCTATTTTTGTGGCAGCTGTTATCATGGCGATGGCATAATTGATTTCTTTTTGTTATTATTATTCCTGTTTTGCGGAAAGTCCCTCAGATCCAGCCTCCGTAGGATGCGTCTGAGGCTTGGCAGGCATTCTCCGAGGGTCTCCTCTGGGGGTCCGCGAGTCGAGGGGGAGGTACCCATTGCTCTCGAAGGGAGCTGCTGGGAAGCTTCACAAATCAGCTCAGTTACACAGGTCAGAACCCTGCCGGGGTCCTCACCACATCCCGCAGCTCCACTCCCAAGCCTCTGCTTCTCCCTGTCCTGACACGCCTTCTAACTATCCTGTGGGTTCACCCACTTTCCCCCACCTCCACGTCACCTTCTTGGTCCAAGCCGCGTCCTCTCTCCCCCAGATGGCAGCTTTTATTTATTCGATAGCTCTCTCCTGAGTGCCACTCCCTGCCAGGCTCCCTCCTGGGCTTTGGGACACAGCACTGGGCAGGACAGGTGAATCCTGTCATTGTAGAGCTGACAGTCTAGGGCAGCATCCTGGCGGCTCCTCTCCTGCTCTTGCCCCTAAAAAACTGGCCACTGAGTCCCATCGCGTGTAAGATGAACTCCAAGCTTATCACAGCTGTGAGATGGCCCCTCTCTGCTGGCCTCCCTGGGCTCATCTCGCGCCTCTCAAACTAACCAGCATAGGCCCTTTGTGTGTGCCACCTCCTCAGGGAAGCCTTCCCTGACCTCCAGCCTGGGTCAGGATTCGTAGAGCTATGTTCGTTGTCTCTCTGGGCTATTAGCTCAGTTTGCAAGTCTCCCCCCTCTGCTCTGGGTGACAGTGTGATAAGGTTTGCTCAGCCGACTAAAGTAAGCTACATGAAGGCAGGAATGGGGTGTGATTTTACTCAACACAGCATCCTTGTCATTTCATGCAGTGCCCAATACACGGTGGGTATTCATTCAGCAAATACTGAACGAATGAGCGAATGAATGAATGAATGAATGAAGAGGTTGATAGATAGATGGCAGGGTAGATGGATTAATTAGTGGATGGATCGATGAATAGATAGGTGTTGGGTATACAGATAAAAGAGCAGGTAGACAAATGGATAGATTGATTAGCAGATGGATAGTGAATAGGTGAATGAATGTTCAATGGGTCGATGGACAGATAGATATATGAATAAATTAAAATCTTGTTGGTGGAGATGTCTTCCAGATATGCACACAGCACCTGAAGGTGACGTTTTCCTCCCCGAAGGCCACATGAACTTTCACAGTTCTTATATATCTTTGTGGCATTCATTATATAGGAATCACAATTGCTGTATAACTTTGTAGAGGTCTTATGACCAGATCAGGTAGGGACCCAACCATATCACCTTCTCAATATCCCCCACCAACCCAACCCAGGGCCACCAAGCCTTCTTCCCCGCACGGCTGGCACCTGAGCAATGAGGTCCTTGTGCTTCTGCATGAGCTCATTCAGGTCATCCTGGTCCTCATCGATGCGCTTCAAGAGGTCTGCTCTCTCAAACTGCAGCCGGTACAACTGCTCATCCACCTGGCAGGAGTCAGGACAAGGGTCAGGGTGAGGCAGAATGGTGGCTGCGGGGGGACTGACGAACAGCAAATGGAGGGCTCCCCTATAGGTGTGACAGGTGAGTGGCTGGGTACATGGAAAGGTGGCCATGGGTGTGTCAATGCATGCTGTGGGTATGACAGCTCTGTGTGTGTGTGTGTGTGTGTGTGTAGGGAGACAAGTTCCTCTTAATCTAGTGCAAAGAAAATCTGGGACCGAAGGGCCAGTGGGGACCTCCAGACAAGCTTTTGCCTATAAATCTCTAGCTCCACCTAACCTTTAGGATTTTACACATAAAATAAAAACTTAAGCCAACCCTATACAGCTAGACAGGGGACTTAGAAACCCATGCCTAATTTTCACCAACATAATAGATACATAACTTACGTTCATTTGTTCCTTTTCCATGGAGAGCACACAGTAGGTCCAGAGTAGGTGGCTGGGTCCCTTACAGTAGTGAGCTAAGTGGGCCCATGAGGATTGCCTTTGTCTCTATAATTACGAGACTGGGCATGCAGTAGTTCAACAATAATGGGCAAGTCCCTGCTATGATTATGAGTGCACAGTAGGACTACAACAGATGCCTGAGACTGACCCACAGCGGTGAGCATGCTTGCTTGGGGCGCATAACAGAAAGTTGCATTCTCACTTAGGGTGCTGAGCAAACAGAAGGCTCATTATCTGATGCACCTCTGCAGCAAGGAGTGCACGTTAGGTCCAGAACAGGCCTCTCTGCCCACCCTTGCAGAGGTGCATCAGCTGACTCACATATATGCCCTGACACCTTTATAATGCTCAGCTCATAGTAGGATGCTTGCACTTTCGGGGTTTTGAACATCTAGGAGGTCTCCATTGGATGCCTGTACACCAAGGTGGCACCCAGTAGGTCCACAATAAGTGCCCTTTCCCTCTTATACTGCTGAGCACACAGCAGGTCCGCACTAGCTCAGAGGCCTGTGCTGGCCCGTGTCCCCAGGGCTTCAGGAAGGGATAGGTACCAGGCTCTTGCTCCGGGTCATGTTCTCCAGCTCGCTGTGCATGCTCTCTAGGTCCGCAGTCAGCGCCTTCTGGGTCTTCAGAGCATCCTCACACTTGGCTTCACTCTGCTCCAGCTGCACCGGGTAGGCGGGCGAGAGGAAAAGGAAGAGGCCTCGTGACGCTGCCCTTCCACTGTCCTTCCCCTCCAGCCCAGCCCAGCCCCTCGGGCAGCAGAATCATTTACGGGCGACCTTCGCTTCGCGTCTTTACAACTATTCATCAACCCGCACCTGGGGAAGCACATGTCTTTGCATTTGAGGCAGCCCCGTTCTGAGACCACTCACAATTGAACAGGCACTGCCCCCTGAAATAAGGCCAGGTAACCCCTGCTTCAGTGCCACCAGCTAGCCCCCAGCTCCCTTCAGCCAATACTCGCTGACACCCACGGAGTGCCAGACACGGGGCATGCAAGGGGCAGTGAACTTGGCTCCTGCCCTCCCCTGGGGGAGACAGGCAGGAACAGATAACGGTCGCCTCTCTGAGGAGTGCAGGTAAGAGGAGGAGGGCCTGGGTGCACCGGGAATGCAGTGTGGGCATCAGGGAAGCTTCCTGGAGGAGGTATTCGTGTAGTCAGTTCTCAACCAGAGTGGCGAACCCCGTTTTATTGGTATTCAAAATACTCCACATGTGACCATTTTCCTGGGTCCATGACTTTCACTAGACTCTCAAAGGTTACAAGCCACCTACTTAAACAAAACTTCTCTTTCTCACCCTTCTTTCTCATCTTTCTGCCCACTTGCACACAGTAGGCCTGCTATCCTAGCAAAGTGGGGCCATCAAGAAGGTGTAGTTACCTATGGGGCTCTAGAAGACACAGTCCCCTTTGGGAAAAACCCACATCTGTGCACAAATCCTAAGTGCATTCTCTGATAGTGTCCCCTTGATTTCTGAACCCTAGAATCTCTGAGCAGAAAGCACCCTTAGAAATCACCTAAGGGAAACACTTGTTGCTCAGAGAGGGGCAGTGCCTTGCCCAAAGTCACACAGCTTTGAGTAGCGAAGACGCCACTTGTACTGTCTAGACCAGTGCACATTCTCAACGGCCAGCCCACCATCCCTTCAAAACAGTTATGGCATTAAAGTTGGTGCTCACAGGCAGAAGGAGTAAAAAAGCAAACCGGAGTCCGAGTTGACGTGTACACAATCTCCGAGCCCTGAGGCCACCGAGTAAGTGAGGGGTCCCCACTGATCTATAAAAGGAAAACAATGGAGCCAAGGCCAGGTCACCCCAGGACAGCTGGCCAGGGTCGGCGGGGGGGGTGTCTCCGGGCAGAGCCCACCCGGGATCATTTCAGTCTCCTTCCAAACTGGGCAGAGAACGTCTCCCACAGAGTGTCCAGGAGCTCAGCCCAGATGTAAGAATAATGACGATGGCAACGGAACGAGGGGACAAAGGAGGCAGCCATTCCTTCGAATATCAACTACCGAGCATCACGTTAAAGGCTCTACCTGCATTTTCTCTTTCACTCCTTATCTCAGGTCTGTGAGGTATATACTAATATCCCCATTGTTTAATTTGTTAATGGAATTTACTGGGGTGCCAGGTTGGGCAATCGAGACCCTAGCCTAGTCCCACAGGTTCCTCCCACTGGCACCTCCGGCTCCAGCCCCACCCACTACCAGCCACCACAACCCACAAAACCCCTGTTTTCAAAACCTTGAGAACAATGTATCCTTGCATTTGGGCTCAGAGCAGAGTCTGTCGGAGGAGGACTGGGTGGTCCATTTCCTGCAGTCATTAGAGGGACTGAGAGAAATGATGTGGCACAAGGAGGGGGTGGCTGGCATTGTTAGAGCGTAATTGATGGAGGATGTGAGGAGTCAGCACAGTCTTGTTTTCCTGCCGGCGGGTTCTTGGAAGCCTGGGGGGTGGGGTGAAGGGCTTCCTGACCACCCCGCAGGCAGACAGGGCTACGCGAGCCCTTGATTCATGCAGAAGTCAGAGGCCTCACTAAGGAGAGGCGTTCAAGCCAACACCTAAAAGATACAAAGGAGACAGGCAGCCATGTGCAGACTGAGGGGTAAGAGTGCCCTGGGCGGAGGCAACGCTCCAGGCAAAAACTCCAAGGCAGGAACAGGGAAACACTTGGTGCCGAGGGACCGCAAGACAGCCAGTGTGGCCGGACAGCTGGACAGCAGCGGACAGGAGGAGATGATGTTTGTGAGCCGGGATGCAAAGTTCGGGGTTATTTTCAGTGTGTAGGGAAACCACCGATGGTTTCTGAGGAGGAGGGTGGCATGGTCTCTGGCGTCAGTGGACATGGCTGGAAATAGGGTGGCCGGTGAGGACACCGCTGCAGTCCTCCAGGAAGGAGGTGGCTCAGGTGCTCTGATCAGAGCGGAAGCAGAGGGAAATGGAAGGATCTCACAGCGGGGGAGTGTAAAGAACTAAAGGTCTGGGCAGGCGGCGACAGATGGGCCATCATGGGTGGTGAATGTCAGATAACTAATGGTGGCAGCGAGAGGCGTCACACAGGGCCCCGCTGCCAGGCCAAGCTGCCCGGCCCAGGGCCAGGAGGCGAGTGAGGGCCATCGCAAGAAACTCATCAGGGCAGAGCCCGACAGGATGACCGCAGTCCCCATCTGCTCAGTGGCTCCTTCGGCTGAGGGATTCATCAGCATGCTGCCACGGTCCTCAGAGTCACTGGAGAAACAGAGGCTGGCCTGAGCCCCATTTTACAGAGGGCACAGGGTGTACGATTCCCTCGGGCTCCCTGGAGCGAGCAGGCAGAGGGGCAGCTCACCGCCAGGCAGCGGGGAACACACGCAGTCAGCGGAGAGGGCTGTTGGCAGACTTTTAGCTCACACTGGGTTAAAGATGGGATTATCTTGGCCATGATGGCTTTGGCATTCATGACCACACCTGCTACTGGCGCTTAGGGACCAGTTCCAGGGCAGTGTACTTCAAAACAACCCCACAACGCCTCTAGGAAAAAGGCGCCACCATTAGGACCCATCAATAGGGGAGAGACAATAGGGTCACAGAGGAAAAGGGATGCCCACGGCCACACAGCTGGTCAGAAGATAAGCCTAGCTGGTCCACCCCAGAGCCCGACGTCTTCCTCACTGGGCCCTTCTCTGGAAAGTCTGGCCACACAGGCAGGATGAATTAAAGTACAGAGCTGAAGAGCACAGACAACAGATAGCTTAGTGGTTTGGTGCTATAACGGAAGCCACTCAGGCTGTGTCGTGACGGCCTCAACCTGGCTGAGGACTATACGGTGAGCGGCAGGTAAATCAGAGAGAACCGCAGGAACTCAAGGGTTTGACGCAGCGTGGTGGCACCAAGGGAGCACGCGCCATCCCAGGAGCCGTCTGGAAACGAACAAGCTCATCCCCGAGGGAAGAGGAAGGGACCAACATGTATGGACACCTGCCAGGTGCCAGAGTCTACCATGTGTGGAGGTTGGAGCCTGGGTACTAGAGACCGACCTGGGGACTCTGCCTCTCCCAGCCAGTCACTGAACCCTGGCTGTGCCTCAGTCTCCCCACCTGTAAAATGGGGAGAGTGACTCAGAGGGCCTCTGCAGGATGAAGGAGTGAAACGTGAGAGTGCTTCGCACAGCGCCCAGCAACGAGAAAAACGCCAAAAAGGTATCAGTGGTTGGTTGTTATTCATCCTTGCACCCTCTCAACAGCCTGAGAAGTGGGGATATAACACCATTTTAGAGGCAAGGAGAATGGAGGCGAGCCCACCCTGTCAAGGTCGTGCCAGCAGAATGGGGCAGGGCCCTGGCACTCAGGCCTCCTGGCAGACTGGAATGGGCGTGAGGGGCGCCCACCCCAGAGGCACCCAAGTCCAGCAGGCCCAGGTTTTCACAGGCTCTGGACGGGCCTGGCCAGAAATGCCCCAGCCCCAGGCCTCCCCCGGGCAGGCTCCAGGCTGCTGGTGACAAGTCGTCTTAACGCCGAGCTTTAGAAATTTTCAATTTATTACCCTTTTAGGGAGCAGGAAGAAATACAGGGCCATCTCGGGCTGATTTTCCATTATGGATGACCTGGCGTAAGAATAACTCACTGCACATTATTTCCATATGGAGACTGCCTGACTGACATTTTTATGAAGTCGGGTGGCAAGTCACACTGGAGCTGACATCAAGCTTCAGCGGGGTGACCCTGGCCACCACTGCCTTCCTGGGAGGAGCTCCAGGTGGCGCAGAGAGCAGAGGGGAGTGAGGACAGCTGGCTGACAAGTGGCTCTCCAAGAAGGGTTATTGGGGTCTACTCTCCAGCCCTGGCAGCCAGGGTGGTAACGAGGATCCCAGGTGGCAACTGCCACCTCACGCCTTTCAGCTCCAAGTTGCCAGCACGTTTCCATAGACCCATCAATTATGAGCCTGTGACGCTGAGCAGGTGACTCGGTCTCTCTGGGAGGTGGCTTTCCCCGTTCACAAAGTGGGGAGACAACAGTTCGCGCTTGTTGAGCAGGATGTTGGGTGTCAGCTGTGCATCCTGGGTTTGTATGGGGCCTGCACGACACACGGTGTAGAGAGGGGTCGCTTGAGATAAAGAGCCCCGTGATTTCCGCCGTCTCCAGAACTACTGTGTGACCAGAGCCATAACAGGCCAAGAGAGACAATTTCCGGACACGTTCGTGTTTCTCTTTCTCTTCCATATCTTGTTTCTTGTAAAAATCAACACACTAGTGCCACAGGTGTGTAGGCACACAGCGCCAAAACACCTTTAATTGCCAGAAATCTTCCCCAGCACCCCCACACTCAGTCATCCTATTACTCACCAGGGAAGGCAACCACCCTTCCCCCACACCTGCTTCCAGCTCCCAAAGATGGGCACCCAAGGGGGCCGTCGCTAACTTCCCAGCCCCTTGGGCCAGGGGCCTGCCATCAGATGAGCACGCGCCCTTTTCCCATCCTCCGCAAACTGCGGCTACAGATGGGAAGGTGCTTCTGACCTTGTGCTCAAATTAAGGGTTTCTGAGCTCTGGCCTGGGGATAGTTGGTGAGACCCTGTCTCTTCGGTGACTGTGAGAAGGCCCCAAATGCCCCTGAAGCCTGGAGTTCTCGGGGGCAAGATGAGGCACATGCCATCTAGGATCAACGCATGAGCCTGGGGTGCGCAGGGCCGGGGTAGGGGGGCCATGCACATGGGTTCCGAGGGCTAACTCTGTCTCTGCACCGGGCACTGCTCTAAATGCTTTTCATCCAACGGTGGGGGCGGGGCTGCATTCTCCCACTACGGCTACTCATCTACCACGAGGTGGGGCGTCCGACATCCCGTGCAGCACAGCAAGGCGGCAGAGAGCAGACCCAGGGGTCAGGCAGAACTGGGCTCCGGTCCCCGCTTCTCTAGTGACTAGCCCGCGAACTTGAGTGGGTTTCTCAGCCTCTCCGAGTTTCGGTGTTCCCCATTCACAAACTGGGGGAAATAATGGTGCGCAGGCCTTGAGGGTTGTTGGGTCCACTTGCATGAGCTGTGCACAAGCCCAGGGGATGTCACCTACATAGGCTATGATGATAAGCTCTTCCTCTGTGCCAGGCCCTGCTCTGAACACTTTTCATGCAATAGCTTGTGTGACCTTTGCAACACTATGCTGAGGTGAGGCCAGTAACCATCCCTGCTGTTACAATGGAAGAGCCTGAGGGACAGAGAGGCCAAGTGACTTACTGAAGGTCACACAAGTACTCAGTGGTGAGCTGGCATATGAACCCAGGCGGTCTGGCCACCAAGTTCCCCTCTGAGCCATTACACCGCACTCCTATAACAGACATGCCCACCATATAGGCTCTGTGAGGGGGAAACTGGTGATGGGACTACATAGTGTCTATCTGTCCCTCTTTCGATAGCAGCATCTATCCCATCTTCCCTGCAAGGAGTGTTCATCCACCAAGTGGTTCTGATGGGGCTCTCAAGCCTGGAGAAGTTGCATTTGACCCAGCCTTAGCCAGTCAAACCCCGCCTCCTGTTGTCTGTACTGGTTGGCTGTAGGATAAGAGTACGGTTGACACCAGGGCTTTTGCTGAGACTGTGGAAACAAGTTAGCTCTTTCTGATGCAGGGTGTCAGCCTGGAGTGCCTGGGGGCCCCTGCCCGCCAAGAAGGAAGAGGCTGCCTAAGAATACAAGGGGGACAACGAAGTCGCCAAAGTGGAAGACACTTTCTTAATGACATCACTGAGCACCTAGATCCAGCCAAGCCTGAAGGCAGCCTTAGCCTCAGAGCTTTTTTAATATTTTGGCCAGTAACTTCCCTTTTTCTGCTTGAGCCAATGTGAGCTGTGCTGCTGGCACTTGGAACCCCGACACAGGATGACTGAGCAAGTCAGAGGACAGCAGACATACACAGTGTCGGCCACAGAGTAAACACGTAAAACCGCTGCTGACAGTGTTTGCTGAGGCTAGTCTGTCAAAAGGTGGATCAAAGTAGCTCTGCCCAAAGCCTGTGACAGAATAACGATCATTTACTGTCTCCCTCATCTGTGCCTGGACCCCACCCCGCAATGGGTAAACAGTCCCCTCACCCAAATTGTTCAAGGGGACCAGATCTCTTCAACACTGACTGCGTGGGCCACTGGATGCTCATTGTCACTGTCGCCCACAACATCTCTGCACGGGAGGGATCAGCCCTCGTCATGTGGTGAAGGAAGAGGCTGCAGCCTGGGCAGGGGAAGTGGCTTGCTCAAGGTCAGAGTCAAGTCAATGAGACTCCAAATTATTTCTGGGCCACCACACAGCCCCCGCTGCACACAAGTCTTTCTCTATTGCTGAGTTCATCTCTGGCTTTCTCTCCCCAACACCCACGTCCTTTCATTCAGTGTGAGGGCAATTGAGATTCCTATCACATATACATCAACTACAAGCCGATGAATAGCATTACTTTCCTATGTGAAGCCATCTGCCGGCTTTAAATACCTGGGTACAATGTTTGCTTTGAACTTATTAAGCTATAGACGAGTTGGCTTGACATATGGAATGAAACGGGGAGAGGGAAAACTGGTATTTCAGCAGAGTGGTTAGAACATGAATTTCCAGGTCTGGCTGAACAACTCAGAGGGTTTAAAAATACTGCTGCGCAAATGCCACGGGGAAGTGTTCTAAGAAACGGTGTCTTCGGTGGGCTAATCTCAACATATTCTAGGCCCTGACATCCCACCAGGGCACTCAGAAAAATTAACCTTCAGCAGGAAGTCTTTTCTCGAAGGGAATTGCCAACATCTCAAACTATAGACAGCCCTGATGGCCAACAAATTTATTAAATGCAAACGCATTAAAAATGTCAGGCCAGGTCCACCACGGGTCTGTCTTCTGGCTCAGAAGTTGGATGACAGTGGCTCCAAAGGGAAATTTCCTAAGACCATATGGTGGCTACTCTGTGTGTCCTTGATCTCAAGCTCTTTGCACATATGCTAAACATTCCATAATTTTCCTTACATTGTGCCAGACGGCCATCATTTTTTGATGCATCAAAGTGCTTTCTGAGTATTTATTGTTTCTATCGTTTTCAGCGTAATAATAATCCTCATTAATAGTGGAATAATCATTAACTACTCTGTTAATGCTTACCATGCATGTGTTAACTTGCAATATATAACAACTCTATGAAATACATATTTTCATCGCTATTTTATAGATGAGGCACCTGGCGATCAGAGAGGTGAGTTAACTTGTCAAGGTCACACAGCTAATAAATGGTGTATGGGGCCAGAGCCTGAACTGGTATCTCTCTTAAATCCACGGCTTTTTCTTATGAGCCCTGAGGCATGCCCTTACCACCTTCCGAGCAAAGCAGGTCCCCTTTCACTTGCTTTAAGTCTTTCTTTGAGGCGTTCAGAGTCTTTCCTGATTTTGTATTAGAAGATCTAAGGACCGCCCAGGTCCTACATGATGGAACAGGCTTCAAACGTTTTCTTCATGGTATCCCCTCTGGTGACGACAGATTTAGGGTTCACTGATGCTCTCCAGAGAGAGAAAGAAACACCCCCAAACTTAGAAAAGTGGGATAAAATGCTCAAAAAAGGTCCTCCCTGCCCCATCCCATTTATACCCCACCTGTGTTATATTCCAGCCCCCCTTGACCCAGCGCCCCACTGTTCCCCTAAACAGCACAGGCTCTGTGCACTTCCACATCTGCTTGCCCATTAGATGGTAGCCACCGGGGGCTGCCAGGATCTCACTCAACTCTCGCCCCACAAGGGAGGGGCTCCACAGGCCTGCACTGGAGGCAGCCAGGTCGAAAAGTCAGCTCAGAGCATCACTGACCGGCCCAGTCAATGGACTGCCTGCATCTGCGGCCTGACCTGCCCACTCCCCCGTGCTGCCCATTTGAACCCCGAACACCCCCTAGGGAAGCCATCACTGCCGGCTGCCCCCTGGCTCCTCCCCAGCATGGGTCTCTGACCCAGACACTGGGGGCTCCGCAGGAAGGGCAAGCGGCCATGTGGGCAGGACCCACCCCTGCAGGAGGAGATGACCTGATGACCTGGACAGAGAGATGACCACAGACTTGCTCAGCAAAGCCTGGGTCCCCCAGTGGGTCCCTTTCCCCAGCGCTAGAAGGAGCTCACTTTGGCACAGATGAAGGAAGCCCCATCGAGTTCTGGCCAGGTGGCGATCGAGGCGGAGGGCATTCTAAGGAGCTTCCCCTTTGATAACAAGGCTCTTTTGCAAAAAGGAAAACAAATGCATGTGCACACGCACAGAAGGTATGGGGGTGGGGGGGCTCAACCCTTCCTTGCGTTACAAAAGAGACCCCTGAATCCCCCACTTGAGACTGATGGCGAGCTGGAGGGCTGCATCCAGTGGCCGGGGCTGACCCCCGAGTAAAGGCGGCCCCACCGTCCTGCACCACAGTACTCACTAAACCAGAACATTCAGCTCCTCGTACTCTACTCACATCCAATCTCACAGTGCGCTGGCAGGACTGTGCACGTCTACGGACACTAGGGAAACCGCCTGTCAGCATGGACTACAGTCAAAGGAACACGGGCACTGCCATCCAGAGATGCCACAGTCCTAGGTCGACACCCGACAGAAAGGCACACACGTGCCCCGCCCCATCAAAGAACATGTGAAAAATGTTCGCAGTGGGTCTACTAATAAAAACCAAAATCTAGAGGCAACCTGCATGTCCATCAATAGCAAAACAGATAAACAGTAATATAAGTCTCATAAAACAGACAGGAGGAGAAGCCAGCTACGGCATATAGTAACACCAAGTGACTCTCACGCGCATGAATGGGGAGGAAAAGCAAGACACAGGGTCAGGGCACGCAGGAGGTGACAATTCATTTAAAATGCAGCATGAGCAGATAATCAAGGAAAGGCCCCTAGACTGGCCTCTGGTCCCTCACCCTCTCCTCTAAATCTACTGGGTGCCTTTGAGAGCCAGCCTCGTTGCCAGGTCAGGGGCCCTTTGATTGTCCCTGGATCACTGCGTGCTGGAGATGCCGGCTGTAGGATGACCAGTTCGTCCGTGTGCTTGGGGATCACCCTCAGACCCACGCGAATCCCAAAGGATCTGAACGGAAAAAGACAGGGACTCAAATTCCAGTTCACCCAAGCGGAGGAATACTTCTCAACATGACTGGCCTGAGCCCTCCAAAAATGCCAGTGTCGTAAAATACAAAGAAAGACCAAGGCTCTATGGCATCGTGAAAACAGAATGCCAGCCATTTTGCACCCGAGCTTCCTGGAAGGGGAGGGAAAAAACGCTATAAATAACATGCATGGAGCAATGGCAGAATACGAATAGTCAGCAGAAAATATCAGGAGTCATCAAACATTTTGTTCAAGTGCCAGATAGTAAAAATTTGAGGCTTTACGGACCAAGAGGGAAAACTGAAAACTATGCTTATGTCCTTATATAGCCACTTTAAATGTAGCCATTTAAACATGTAAAATGCACAAAAATAAAAATAACAATGTGAAAAGCATTCTTCGCTCACAAGCTATAAGTTAAAAAAAAAAAAAAGTAAACAAAGCATCAACAGAAAATAGGCAATGGGCTGGATTTGGCCTGAGGGACATAATTAGCTGACCCCTGGGTTAGAAATCAGTGTTTCATCAATGCTAAATTTTCTCATTTTGATTAGGGTAAAGGGATATTGCGTCTGTAACTTGTTTTCAAATAATTCAGAAAATGTAATTCAGCCCAGCTGGTGTAGCTCAGTAGATTGAGCGCTGGCCTGCAAGCCAAGGGGTCGCCGGTTCGATTCCCCAGTCGGGGCACATGCCTGGGTTGCGGGCCAGGTCCCTGGTATGGAGCACATGAGAGGCAACCACACATTGATGTTTCTCTCCCTCTCTTTCTCCCTCCTTTTCCCTCTGTCTAAAAATAAAATAAATAAAGTCGTAAAAGAAAGAAAGAAGAAAGAAGATGTAATTCAGAGAGAGAATGATAATGCCAATGAGACAAAATGTTAAAAATTGATGGATCTGGGTGAAGGATATGTAAGAATCTTTGGCCTATCGCAACTTTTCTGTAAGTTTGAAATTCAAAGTAAGTTATTTTTTAGAATCCCAGGTCCGCCACCCCCACCCACCCATGTCTGTGACCCTTGGCAAGTTTCCCCCAGGCCGAGCTTCCCCAGCCTAAAACAGACCTAAGCCTAGCTGCTTCTCTGGAGGGTCGCGCCCACCCCGTCGGGCCCCCCTCGCTCACTGAGCACCTGCTATATGCAGACGTGCTCCTACCTTCTGGCCCCCAAACTGAAGAGGTCCCTACTCGTGGAATTCACTACACTGCAGTGGGTTTGGAGGGCAGAAAACTAGGTCATGACCTCTACGCGCGCATTCAGTGCCTGGTGCAGCCTGAACAGCGGCTGCTCACCCGCCATCAGTGTTGTGTCGTTGTCATTAAGGCGGCTGTTACTGCTCCGGTGGGCGGCTGTGCTGCTCTGCGGGCTGGGCTCTCCCCAGCCCAACGGTACAGCAGGTCCTCCTGGGGAGACGCAGAGACGGCTTCCCCTGCCTGCGATGGGACCGGCCTCTTCCCACTTCATTCATCACAGCACTGGAAGTGTCAATATTTGTGGGGTGAGCAGGCCTGCGATAACCATGTTTTTAACCAATTACAATTTGGTCTTTATCTCCTCTGACAGGAGGTTATGTTAATATTGAATCAATTCACTCCACCTAATCTTTAAAAAGAAAAAAAAAAAGAAAAAGCCTCTTCAAATAAAACGTCCAGGCTGGCTGTCCTGTGGCTCCTGGCTGGGAGCGGGGTTCCGAAGGCCCTCGCTCACTCACTCGCTCACACAAAAGACTCCCACCAGGGTCATCTGTCCAAAGCTCACTCATTAGTTTCAATGTCTCGTGGAAGCATGGGTGACACCCGGTGACAAATGTCTCCATTAAAGGCACTGGGGATGAATCAAGGGCTATCCGTCCTCCCCGTAATAACCCTCAGACTGTTACCTAGCCACCCCCGGGAGTTCATTGTCTAGAAGGCACACCAGGCCTGATGGGCCCACCAGAGTGAGCCTGGAACTGAGCCAGGATCCCCCTAAGGAGGGGCCCCCAGGAGCACTCGGGGCTTCCCGATGGGAAGTGAGCCCAGAGACGGCAGCGGGTACTGATGTCAGGCTCTGTGGGTTCAAAACACCTATGTGATTTGGGGGCAAGTATTTTAATATGTTCGTGCATTCTGGTATCTGCTTTTAGGGCTCTGGAAGATAAAGGAAGGAACAGACAAGGGGTAATTTTGATAAAATGATATGTACTATCCTGGGGGTCAATGCAGGCGATCATGAGAGGAGAGGTGGGGCCCTCTCCCGGCCCCCGAGGGGCCAGAGATGACTCCAGTGACAATGCCCAGGCCCCAGTTCAGAGGCTAACTGTTCACAGGGTGAAGAGGTTTCAGAGGGGACAAGCAAGAGCCCAGCAGAGGACATAGTTTGGGCAAAGATGGAGAGGTGAGAACAGGGGCGGGGGACCCCAAGCTGCTCTAAGCTGCTGGTGAGGGGTGACAGGAGGGCAGGAGCTAACCGTGTGTCCTTAAGGGCCTGTCTTCTCGGGGCACTGAAAGGCCACTGATGGATCTTGAACCCAAGGAGCCAAGATCGTAGCTAAATTTTAAAATTCTCTCTCTAAAGATCAGGTGGCAGAAAGATGGCCTAGACAAGGCCAGAGGCCAGCAGACTTGAGAGCAGGCCGAATGCGAGACACAGGTGGTGAGTAATAGGAGTGGCAAGAGAGGGGAGGGGATGGACTACTCTAGAGCTATTTAAGGGGTACAGAGACTCAGACTTGGTGACAGCTTTGCTCTCAGCAGGAAGGGGTGAAGACAGCCCCCGGCCTGAATTAATTAAACGACTAAAGAGTTCAGGGCAAACTCTTCTCTATTTAACAAAAATCAAATAACATATTTCCCTTGGGGAGGAGACAAAGGTCAAAGGCATAAATCAAATTAAAAAAAAAAAAAGCCACCACTGCCCTGGAGAGACGCCATCTTCCACTTTCTCCGCGGAACCAGGTGCCAGCATCTGCTGCTCCCAGGTGTTATTTATGCGCAGTGATTATCCCAATTATATATCTTGGTTGTTGGAATTGCTTCTGTCTCCAGATTAGTTTGTTTCCAGTGGAAACATTCCATGGGAATTAATTAGTAATTGGTGCCTAAAGAACAGGTGTCATTAGATAACCCAACACATTGTCGCATCTACCTGTTCCACGAGGTCTTGTAAGATCGCGTGCCCAGAAACCAAAGCCTGCCGACAGCCGGCACCAGGGTGTGGAACAGGGGAGCCAGGGGGGCACTCTGGATCTTAAAATATTGTTTCACAGTTCTGAATTCAGAGAACTGTTCCAAAGCCACGGTCTAGGGCCCTTTATGTCAATCCAATAAGTTAGGAACATCATCCTCTTTTCAGGTGAGAAAAAGGAGGCTCTGAAAGGCAGTGACTTGCCCCAAAATCATACAGCTAATTAGGTAGCAGGGGAAGGATCTGGACCTGAAGAGGTGTATGTTTTTCTGCCTTGCTCCAGGAGTCTTCGTGTTTAATCACCAGGGTCTCAAGCCTCAGATATAACTGAGACACAGCCAAGACTGCCACGGGGAGAAACTGGGCAGGAAGAGTCAAATAATTTCCTCAGGGTTCTCGGTGGGCCTCTGGGCCACCTGGGTGGCGTGCAGGGACTCTGGGAGAGGCTTCTTTCAGGGGCCCTTCCCTGCCTCCTGCTGACCTGGCTTGCCGCCCATTGGGGCTGCAGCTAGACCCGGAAGCCTGCCATTGCGACGAGCGCTCTGACCACGTCCTTCTCTGCTGGGCAGCTCGCTTTGGCTCCCTGTCGCCAAAGCCCAAACTGCTTAGCCGGGCTCACTAGACACTCGCGAGCTGGCTCCAGCCCTGAATGCCGGCGACAGTGTCCTCTCTGCTCTTACCCCGGGGACGACATGCAAGATGAAAGAATATACTTCCTGCATCTACGTGCCCCTACCCCTTTGGCTCTGTCGCTTCCTAGAATGGCCGTGTGCCTCTTGCTAGCCAGCAGTCCACTTCCGTCTTTAAAGGGATGGAGGGAGCCACCAGCTCCTCTCCCACAGCTAAAGTAAAGGCATTCTCTTTAGCTAAACTTCGACGTTCCACCAATAAACTGCTCGTCACGCTGCTTGGCAGTAGTCTGGTCCTGGGTCTGTCTCTCGAGGGCAGGGACCTTGTTTTTCTCCCCCTGCCCCGCAGTCTGGCCTTGAATTCATCCCGGAGTGGAAACCTCACTGACTGTCTGTAATTATCTCATAGATGTATTCGAACACATTCCCTCGTCCATGCCCTGAGGGAGTAAACCCTTCAAAGCCACAGTTAGGGAGCTGTAAAGCGCACGTTCAAGTTTCTGAAGCTCTTGCTGGCTTGACCTCATCCACCTACACAAGCATCTGGGACATCAGGTAATGTCACTCAGCTTTAGGAAAAGGGCTCGAGGAGGCCATGTCACGTATTAAAGGTGACAAAATTAGCAAGTGCTGGATCCAGTTCTCTTAATTTTTTTAATTTATTGATTTTAGAGAGATAGAGAGGACGAGGGAGAGAGAAAGAGAGAGAGAAACATCAATTTGTCGTTCCACATTTTTATGCACTCATTGGTTGCTTCCTGTATGTGCCCTGACTGGGGATCGAACCCGCAACCTTGGTGTATTGGGACAACACTCTAACCAACAGAGCTACTTGGCCAAGGCTAGATCCAGTTTTCTTGACTCAAAATTTAACTTTAAAATCAGTTGAACACTAACATAGCCTCACTGTCAGTTTTCTCATCAGCAAAACTGAGGTATTGCCACTGAACAGAAAGGGTGTTTTGAGGGATAAAGGAGGCCCCTGATTTCCAAGTGCTGGTCCTAAGGCCAGCATCAGAGTCCCTTGGTTGTAACTGTTTTAAAATGTGAATCCTGATCCCAGCCCAGATTAAAACAAACAAACAAACAAACAAAAGAACATGTAGGGGACAGGATCCAGAAATTTGTGATTTGCAAATAATGTGTAAGTTACCTGATATGCAGCCAAGTTTTGGGGACCGAGACATTCGGAAAAGCCTGGTACACAGTAGGCACTTTGCAAATGTTAAAGGAACCCACATTACGCAAACCAACTTGCACAGGTCCAAAAATGTTGGCATTCGCAGCTTTCAGACATATATTGCTGTGTGCTCTTAGGTATACCAGCCTCTCAAAGCCTGTTTCCTTATTGGTAAAATGGGTCAAAATAGAAATATCTACCCCCTAGGGTTATGGTGAGGATTATTTAAAACGCAGCTATTGCTGCCACCCAGACCACCTGCAGGTCCCATCAACGTCAAACCAAGCCCAAGTCTGTCCCTTCTGGCCAGCTCCACCGGCACTTAATCAGGGTGACCGCTGCCCCCAGCCTCGAAGGGTGCTCCAGCCTCCTAACAGCATTGACGCGTCCCCTCCTCATCCATTCTCCACACAGGACGGTCACCCTCTAAAATGGGAATTGGATTGTCACGCTCAGCTCAAAATCTGTCAATGGCTTCTCACCACCCTCGTAATAAACTCCAAACCTGCCGGGCCCTGCACGTTGCAGTCCCTGCCTGCTTTTCCTTCTCGAAGGGTGCTGTCACTGACCGCCCAAGCTGAACAAGAGCCCTTGCAGCTCCCTACTCCAGAACCCCACTTATTGCCTCTATTATCCGAATTAAGGGGGTGGGTATTTCTATTCATTTGTATCATTGTTTACTTGTCTTCTTTCCCACTGTATGTAAGTTTCATGAGGGAGGGTACCGGACCTGTCTTACTCACCATCATGTACCTAGATTTATCACCTCGCCTGACACACAGTAGGTGCTGTAGAATGAATGAAAGGATGAGTGAATGAATGAGTGAATGAATTTGTTCTGCACCAGTCCCAGCACTTAAGATGCAGTCAGAGGCAAACTTAACTTCCTCTCCCTTCCCCCTCCTGTCTGCTCTCCCTGCCTCTGTCCCTGGAGCCTGCAGGTAAAGGACAAATACCATTCATCAGAGAGGAGGCGCAGCGATACCCAATGTCATCATCGCTTTATTTGATTAGCTCCGACTCCGGCATCCAGGACACGTGTGCTGGGAGACAAAGCAACTGTACCCTGACCTCTGGTCCACGCAATCCTATCCTTATAACAATTTCCATGACAACAGCAACAGAAAGCCAAGGCTGTAGATTCCCTTTGATAGGAGCCGGATGCAGAGACTGGGAAGAAGGACTTTCTGAAGAATGAAGCTCTTTGATTCAGCTCAAGGCGCCTTCATTAAATACCACTATTTTCCAAAAACACACATTTTAACCCGGCAGAGGGAGATTTCTCATGAATACTAAACAAAGGAAAAAGAAAAGGAAACAAAACCACCAAGGTTCCTTTTCAAGAACGTTCACCTGTGGGGAGGGGCAGGTCCGGATGGTGGGGCATAGGGAATATTTTGGTGGGAGACGGGCCGAGCACATGGGTGCCCACTAAGGAGACTGCGTGGACCCTGGACGCCTGGCCCCTGTCTCAGAGTGTGGTCATCTCTGCACACCTGAGGCAAATCAACAGGCTCAGCGTCTACCACCCACTTGGTTGGCCAAACAGACAGGAAGAATAGAGTGACCAACGGTCCCAGTTTGCCAGGGCTGAGAGTTTGCGCAGGACACAGAACTAGAACCAGGACAGTCTGGATGAGCCGGGATGGGCGGTCCCCCTAGAAGAGGGGACCCTGAGGAAGGAAACTGCTAAGAATCACGGAATCGTCAAGAGAGAAGGGCCTGTACGTGTTTTCTGGTTTAACAGCACTGCACATGTGGGGTGTTCCTTCTAAAACCCCACAAACCTGGCGGGATCATGAGACCGACATCAGACAAACCCAGCTCGGGGGACATTTTAGGGGATACATGGCCAAGACTCCTCAAAGCTGTCAAGATCACGAAAAAGAAGGCAAGACTAGGAAACTGTTCCAGACCAGAGGAGACTAGGCAGGTATGACAGCTAAATGCTGTGTGGTGCCCTGGGTTGGGACCTGCCAAGGAAAGAGACATTAATGGACAAAGTGGCAAAATCTGAATCAAGTCTGGGATGTGGGTTTTTTTTTTTTAAAAAGCTTCCCTACTTTAGCTAATAATCTCTATCAGAGGTCTTTCATTTTACAGACGGGAAACTGGTCCCAGAGACAGGAGCAGTGGAAGCTCTAGATCATGTTTCTGGGGCCTGGAGCTAGGCTCTGCTGCCTCCCGCTGCCTTCCTGGGGATCTGCTGACAGCCAGGAGCGTCTCCAGGAGGAAGAGGGAAGAGCCCTGGGTTTGGTCAGAAACACAGGTTCAAGGCCTGGCTCTACCTTTAAGTGGCTGTGTGACCGCAGGCAAATTCCTCACCCTCTCCATTCCCTGGTTTCCTCACCTGTCAAAGGAGGTAGATGAGTCCACTGAATTCAA
Organism: Mormoops blainvillei; assembly: GCA_004026545.1. Classification (NCBI taxonomy): domain Eukaryota; kingdom Metazoa; phylum Chordata; class Mammalia; order Chiroptera; family Mormoopidae; genus Mormoops; species Mormoops blainvillei. The sequence goes on from PVJD01007493.1 coordinate 28,926, forward strand.
TAGGAAGGCATTTTTATTCAGTATGTATTGTGTGCAACGGACTGCATGGGTATCATCAGGCATGAATGATACCTGCCCTCAGGGAGAGCACAGGTTTGCTCAGGAGTCAGTCCAAAAAGTACAGATTACCATCTGAGTTTCTGAGGACATCCCGTGAAGACAAAAGAGCCACTGGCCGCGTGGCACAGCTGAGGCCACGTGACAGAAGGCCACAAGAGGAGCGAGGGACGGCAGCACTCTGAGAAGGTGAGCTGGTGAGGGCAGATGGCAATGCCTTCCCTCTCCCCACCCCTGGACTCAGCAGCGGTCTGTCTGAGGGAGGGGTGGTGTGATTTAGGGGTAATAGGAAATGCAGGGCACAACACCCGAGCCTCCCACACCCTGAGTCCCTGTTACATCGTTCCGCCCTGGGACCTCTCTCTCACAGGCACCCACCTCGCTATGGGATCTGACCCACGGACACCTCTCGACACCCGCCGCCCTGAACCACACTGTCTGCCGCTGGCACAGACCACACCAGCACGTGTCCTGAGGTCCTCCACTCCCACCTGGTTTCACCTCCTATCAGCCCTTAGACATGCTGCCATTGGTCTCCTCTAAGGCAGCCAGGAACGGTGGGGCCTGAAGACCTGGGTTCGAATCCTGGCTCTGCCCCTTTCTAGCTGTGTGATTGTGGGCGGGTCACCTCATTGGTGAAAATGAGAGGATCCTCCTCCTCTCCCTCAGCTCTGCTGAGAACTCGGGGCAGCCTCCTGTGCAGGTGGCAGCGGTGGCTGCCATCACTTCATGAGCAGCACCAGCAGCATTCCAGCAGGCAATAAAATGGCTATTACGTGTCACTATTGGCAGGGACAGTACTTTGCATTATTACACTATTTACTATTCGTTTCATACCCAGCCCTGGTAGTCAAGGTACGCCCGCACATGTGCACAAATGCACACACCTGTGAACGCACGCTCCCGCATACATACAACTACGTGCAGCTCAGGATACACGCTCCCACACAGGTACAAACGCACACACCTACAAATGCATGCTTCCACATACGTAACGAATGCAGGCCCCCACAAAGGCATGCGGGCACCGCACTCAGCCATCTTGCCCCAGCGCCCTCATCTGCCCAGGCCCCCAAGATGCACCCTATCTCAGCCCTGAAGAAGGGAACGAGACTCCTCGGTCATTTATAAGCCCCTTCTCCTCATCTCCCACCTCCATCTGATCCACCAACCCTAGCAACATCCCCCGCCTCAGGTCAGCACAGTGGCCACACCTGGACCTGGGGTGGAGAACCATCTCCCTAAGTGGCTGCAACACTTCCCCAGCCCAGTTCTGAGGGGACTCGAGACACCCACCTGGCTGTGCACTTTCTCTAACTCCTCCTTGCTGACTGACGTCTTGCCATCTTCCATGGTCCCCAGGAGGAGCTGCACATCTGACAATAATGCATGAGTCCTTCTGAGGTCCCTCCGAAGACGCTTCTCCACGTCAAAGTCCCGATGGCCGATCTGGAAGCCAAGGGAAGGCACCTGTGAGCTAAGATGGAAAAGCCGGGGTCCACGTTCTCGGGACGTGGGTTCAGAATCCTGCTAATGCTTCTTGCTGCGTGACCTTGAACAAGCCCCTTTTCCTCCCTGAGGCTCGGCTTCCGGATCCACAGAGGGGCCTGGCAAAGAGGTAAGCGCATTTCTTCCCCCAGAATCCTGAATCTACAGGTTCCACACCACAGGTGGTCAGTCATCACGTGGCTCCGGAAGAAGCCACATCCTAAACTTGGCACCAGGAGGATGACAACTGCCAGCAGCCAACAATTCAGACGGACGAATCCAGGGAGACACAATTATGCAGGGGCTCAGCATGAAACCCTGACTGACTGCGCTCTCCCCTAGAAACAGAGCACTCGCTTGACACCTAGTTCCTGTGAAAGAAACTGACAGCACCCTTCTCTCCAGGGGACCAGAGGGAAGGTCATGGCACCACTGATCAGAGGCGGGGCATGAAAGAGAATGAGGCCCAGGCGCCTCACCCCTCGGGGTCTGCCTCCACACACCTGGATGTGTGTGACTCCATGCCAAGCACAACCATTTCCTACAGTGCTCAGAATGCTCTGGGATATTCTAGAAAGAATGTGGTGGCTGAGGCTTTAAATCCCGGCTCACCACTTGCTAGCAGTGGGAATGATGGCTGAGTTATGTCATCTCCCTGAACCTGAGTTTCCTCGTCTATAAAAAAGTCAAAAAAAAAATTTCCCTATCCTCCATGTTAAGACAGAAATCAGACGTGGTAATGGGTCGGAAAGCGCTTTGTATACTCTCAGGTGCTTTACAAATAGAAAGGATTACGAGTATTGGCTGTCGACCTGGAGTGTGCGCCTTTAGACTTTGTATAACTGTTTCTCTGCCCCCAGCTTTGAAGGCAGCCTCTTTGTTCTCAGATACATTGCTTTGTTAAGTTATAAATGCTGGAGATTGTGTGTGTGGTGGTGGTGTGTGTGTGTGTGTGTGTGTGTGTGTGTGTGTGTGTGAGCATATATAATGTATTACACATATATATTCACATTCTCACCTGCTGAGCTGAGCTGGGGACGGGGCATTGTGCCAGGTCCCTTTTTACATGTTATTACATTTAACTCCTGTGACAATCTCTGAACAACATTATTGTTATTGTTGCCTTTATAAAATGGTAATAGCTCACATTTATGGAGGGCTAAGTGTCAGGCACTGTTCTAAACACTTTATGGATATCAGCGCATTCAGTCCTTCAAGTGAATCCCTGGGGGGGGGGGGGCGGTGCTTGTCCCCATTTCACAGACGAGGAAACCAGCGCTTGCAGAGGCGAAGCAGTTTGCCCAAGATCGCTCAGCTGCAATGAGCGGCAGAGCTAGGGTAGGAACCCGCCTTTTCTGACTGCGAAGAGGTCATTGCAGTAAAACGGGTGACGATAGAGGTAGGTTCGGCTCCTTACTTTGAAGAACAGTGTGATGGAGATGCAGAGGGGCACGGCCCCACTCAGGCCGCGATGGGACTGAGGACAACCTGAGACAATAGGTAGGACCTGGCCAGGCGAGGCTCAGGCAGAGCGCTCCAGGGGCAGAAACTGCACTAGCACAGACAGGGGGCTCAGGAAGTCTTGTGTATTCCATCCTGGGTGGTCAGTCTGAGGGGATACAGCGGGCAGGCAGGTCACGGAGGGAGAGGAGTTACCCGAGGCCAGGGCAGGTCTTGCGGGCTGTGTGGCGGCCTTAAGTATGTGCTGTCCTGGGGAAACCGAGGTACAGCTGGCGACACCGGTGTGGAGAGGGTAAGTGATGCACCCGGGGGTCAGGTTGTGGCTACGCAGGGATTGGAACCCAGGCAGCTCAGCATGAGAAGTAAATCTCTAACCACTGTCCCCCGGGGCCTCCCGGAACCTGAGTCCCAATTTACTCATCGAGCCCAGGTTCTTTACCATGACTGTCCTCAAGCTGCACGCTAGGTACCTTATCTTTGGGTCTGTTTTTGTTCTGCACACCTCCTAAAGTGCCTTTAACTCTCCTGTGGGACAAACTGGCATCAGGTCTGTCCCCTGATGTTGGCACTGCCCACGCAGTGGGGATGGCTCGGAGTCTACCCTCCTCTCTGCCAGAAAGACCCTGAAAACACTGCCACCACCTCTTTTCCAGAAGAATCATTGCAAACAAAATTGCAACAAAATCCGAGACTAAGTCATCCTCCCCTTCATAATGAATTGCTACGGGGGAGGATAGGGGGAAGGGCTCATTAGGTTAATGGGAAATAAATGTCATTCTGCAAGTTCACATTTTACAGCACAAAGATTCAAATTTAGATAAAACTGGTGAATAATTAACCAATAAATCTAAATAATGTTTAGTGTTCTTGTGGGAAACTACAGTTAAACCTCAATTGTTTCACCATTAATAATAAAGTCAGACTGAGGCAGTTGTTAAATGTCCGTGGTCAAAGAACTCTCCGAGCACTTTAAAAATAAGATCTGGAGAGGGTGCTAGGGATAATCGAGCTGCTTTACAGAGGGGCAAGTTGAGGTTTGGAGAGAGAATGTGTGCTGCTGAAGGTTACAGCAAACTAATGGCAGAGCTGGACTGACTTATAACATTACGAAAAATGATGAGAAAGATGCTTCCAGTTAACTAGATCTTAATCGCTTTTAAGCAGCATGGTGTTCCACTTAAAAAATACAGGCTTTCAAACAATATACACCTCATTTCAAGTCCACCCGGGCCACTAACAAGCTCTGTGATCTTGGGCAATTTGCTTTACCTTCTGGGCTTTAGTTCTTTCATTTGTACGGAGAGCTAATAATACCAATCCCGCAGCATTGTTGTGAAAATTAAAGCGTTTTAGGGGAAAAAATCACAATTGAGTGCTCATCTTAAAATTTACGGCGACTGCTAAAAGAATAGAAATATGATTTGTAGCTTTGGAGCCAGCAGTAGGGCCAAGGTGATCGCAGACGGCAGCACCCATCTGTCCAAAAGCTGGACGGCGGCCAAGGCAAAAGCCAAGAAAGGGACAGTGAACCAACAAATGCTAAACACAAAAGAGGAGAACAGAAATAAATTCAAATATATCAGTCATTATAATATGTGTAAATAAACTGTGCCATGAAAAATTAGAGACTACAATTGGATTAAAAAGTATCCAGCTGTTTAAAGGAAACACACACGCCTCACACACTTGAAAAGGTTGAAAATGACAGAATTTAAAAAGATCCTGCCGGCAAACGAAAAGCCATCAAGCAGAATAAAATAAGACAAAAATCGTTTATCAAGCAAAGAGGCATGGCATATAATAATCGAAGTAACAATCTGTAATCTGCCAAGGAAATAAAGCAGTAACAAACTTAGATATACCTAAAAATATAACCTCAAAATGTGTGACGGGAAAACTAAAATAGAATTATAAGCAAAACTTGATCAAACCACAATCATAGCGGGACTGTAACAGGATTCTCCCAGAAACAGAACAAACAGATCAAACCAAAGTTAATAGAAAGTGATTTTTAACATATTTTTAACATTTTTATGGTTTATGTTTTTATATTTAAGTATAATATTTAAATTACAAGATTAACAAGCTCCATCTATTTGTCACATATAGAACCCTATGCTTCAAAAATTGCTAGATTCTTTTCCTGTAAATAATTCATTAAACTTGACCATGAACTGCGAAGCAAGAGACCTCAACAATTTTAAAGAATAAATGTTAGGTGTCCTATCAAGTTATGTGTCCAAAGTGACACTAAACTAAAAATCAACAGTAAAAAGTCACTCCAGATAATCCCAAATACTGAACTTAAAACCCGATTTCTAAATAACTTACAGGTAAAGGGAAGAAATCACAAAGAATATGACAAAATGTTTAGCACGTAAGGATGAAATGAAAGCAGCAGTTCAAGATAAATATATTACCTTAAATGTGCTTTAAAAAACACTTTAAGTAGAATAGAAATATTGAAAGTGAGCTAAAATTTTCAACAGCAAAACTCAATAAGGGAGAGAATACTATCTGAATTTGTGTTCAATTATGATTTCAGGATAGTAATCAAATGGTCACCCTACTTCCTAAGAGAAAGCAGGCCCAAGTAGGTTTCTAAGTAAATTATATCAAACCGACAAGAACTACATAATCCAAATTTTATAAAAATCATTTCAGACATACTTGCAAGCTCATTTTATGAGGTTAGTGCAACACTGGACAAAGACAGTGTAAGAAAATAAAATTACAAGCCAATCTCAGTTATGAGCCTGGTTTCGAAAATCCTGAAAAATGTTAGCAAATTCAAAAGAACAATTAATTTTTCAAAACCTATGACTAAGTAAGGTTTATCTGGAAAATTTAAGAGGATACACTGTAATATCCAAAATATAACATATTACATTAATGGATAAATGAAGCAAGTGATAGGATCATCAACAATTGCAGGGAAAAAATCTGCCAATATTCAACAATCAGACATTTTTTTAACTCTTAGAAAACTTCAAGTAGAAGACTGATTTAATCTGATTAGATTTACTTACCAAATACACACTACAAATGTCATGTAAGTGATGGAACTTTAGAAGCATCACTACGCAGAATAGGAAAGGAAGGGAAGCCCACTATCTTCTCCACCAGCCACTCTTATACTAGAGGCCCAAGCCAATGTAACAAGGTAAGAAAAAAGAAAGAAAAGGTCTAAAACCTGGAAAGGAAGAGGCAAAGCTATTCTTATTTTCAAAGGGCAAGACTGCCTAGGCAGAAAATTCAAAAGAATCTACAGACAAAATATGAAAAATAATAAGAACTCAGCAGGCTGGCTGGATACAAGATCAACACAACAATCACAGTAGTCTCATGTGCCACAATAACCAACCAAAACCTAGATGACATAAAAATATTCTATCCATAATAGCCATAGAAGCTACAAGATTTTCATTAGATTCCTAGAAATAAATCTAACCAAAATGTTCAAGGCACATAAAAAATAAAAAATATGTATTTTAAAAGTAAATATTTTATTTATAATTATTATAAAATATTATTTTGGAAAATATATTAAGAAAGCCATAAATATATGTAGAGATATGACATGCACATGACTGCAATGGTTCAATATAAAAAATGTTAATTTTTCCCAACTAAGTCACAAACCAATGCATTTGCAAATCGCATCAGGCTTTGTTAGGGAATCTTCATAAGATTAAAGGATCAAGAAGACATAAGACAAGCCCCTAACAGCCTACTGGCTCTATGGGATGAGGGCTCAGGAAAGGAACAATGGCATCTTCCCGCACATCTGTCTGGGAGAAAACTGTCCCTCCAGCTATTACCCTGATGCCAGACAGTTCAGTTCCTCTCCATATGTCCTTGGTGCTGTCAAGCTGCTGCCCCAGTACTGGAACTCAGAGCGAGTGAGTCTGAGAGACCTTTCTTGGGTCCCCAAAACTGCTTTAGGCACTAGAATGATGAAGATGAGGACAACCCAATCCCCACTACCATAAGTTTCCAGCCTTATAGAGTGGTCCTTTTGGAACATCCACATGTCAACATCAAGCTTGCTATTGCAGATATTTGTCTGAAACTCGGGAAAAAGATGACATGGAAGACTCTGGGTTTACATAAATGAATAAGCTTTGATTCCCTACCTGGAAGGATCTCCTAGCCTGGTTGTCGATTATAAAATGTCATCTTGGAAGCAAGACTCAAAACGATTGGGCATTCCTCCAGGATGCGGTATATGCACTGAATCAGAGGCAGGCATGTGGTGCTGTGTTCAACAGGAAGAAAACATGTGCCGAGGAACCAAGGGGTGGAAGCAGGAGTGGCTTCACTCACTGCCACTCCCAGGGACCCTCTGGAGGGTTTTGTTTCCCATCCTTGCAACTCTGGGCTCTGCAGAGTCGGAGGGACTCATTAGAGATGCACTTCTGCCAGTGGACACCGTAAACTACAAAGTATGGCTGTTGCCTGGGCACTTTGGATCCCTGTGTTCAGGGTCCAGCAGGCGGAGGTCCTTGTCCCTGATCAGTAAGTGGAGGCAGGGCTCCTATTTCACGGTAAGGCCAGGAAGGAATATGTGTGGCACTCAGGTGACTCACATGGTGCCTTTGGCACTCTGTTGTTGAACTGTGACCTCGAATGGACAGTGCAGGAATCCCAACCTCAAGCCCCTCAGAATGGAGTTGCTCTTGAACCCGTGCAGAGACATGAACCTGTGAAGCACCAGGGTGGACCATGGGACCGATGGATAGGTATGCTGTTCAACTGTTCCTTCAAGAACTTAGTGGTCTGCTGTGAAGGGGGCAGGTATCCGACAGCTTCGAGATGCAGCACCTTTGGGGTCTGCTGCAGTATTTGAGCTGAGGCCATGCTCTTCCCCAGCAACCCCAGCCAATGGCTGAGCATAGCAAGGATCTGCCCAATACCCTCACTTACGTTTGGGAACTTCTCTACCCAACACCTAGCTGCGGGGTTCCCACAGTAGCAGTCATGCTCCCACGTGCCCTGGCTCCCGCAGCCAAGGGTGACTGGTTTAAGGACGGGTGCCTGAGCCAAGGTAGGCTGCGTCTAGTCTTTCCCCCAGGTTTGTTTTTTTAACTAGAGGTGGACTCTTTCCAGCGGAGGAATGTGCAGGAAGTAGACTTGGGAGCTGCTGGTTTCTGGCCACACGGGGAAGCCCTTCTGCAGGGAGTGAGAGTGGAGTTAACACACACAGCAGCACAGAGCCAGAGACAGGGAGCGCCTGTGGCATCTGAGTTCTTGCTGTCCGGCTGCGCCCAGCGCTCCTAGGGTCCCCCTTCTGTTGAGTAAGAGAGTCTAGTATGCTTCCAAGAAAGGTTCTAATAAAAAAAGAACAGATAAGGTCATTTTAAAGATGAGTGAGGGGAGCCGTCCTACACATTATTAAGACCATATGGTGCAGGGATAGGCAAATGAGCCAACTGAACAGAATGGGTAGCCTGTACGTGGAAATTACAGAAGAAATTATTTATGAAATGGTTATCTATTTCAGGAAAAAATGGATTCCTGCCTCACACTACGGACCAAAATAAAATCTAGGTGGACTGAAGACCTTAAACATTGTTAAAAAAAAAAAAAAAAAAAAAGGAGGAGGAGAAGAACTTTAAAAAATAATAATGAAATACATTTATGAACTCCAGGAAGAGATATCTTAAGACATAAACGCGCAAACCACAAAAAGTAACTGGTAAATATGACAATTTAGAAAACACTTATTATTAAGTGAAGGATATCATAAAGTGAAATGATTTTCCATAGAGAAGGAGACTGCAACATATATAACTAAAAAATGGACTAGCATCTTATATAAGGGTCACAAGTGACCAACAGAAAAAAAGGAGAAGACCTAAGACTGAACAGGCAACTGACCTCAGATAAAAGCGTAACAGGCGTAAAGCGGACACAGCTTCACCGGTAGTGAGGGGCGAGGGGACGGCAGTACAATCGACACTCGATGACTAGTGAACGTTTTTTAAATATCTGACAGTGTCACGTGCCAGTGGAGATGTGGGCAGTAGCTAATCTCTCCCAAATGATACATACGGCTCTAGGAGCCAGCACCTCCTCAGCTGGCTGCGCACCCTGGAGAAATGTGTCTGTGTGCACAGCGAGACGCGAAGAAGAACACCCACTGAAAGTTTGTGCCTTAGAGTGGAAACAACTAGATGTTCGCCAGCAGAAGAATGGAATTTACAAATATTTATGTTGTATATCAGTTAAAATGAAGGAATGGGGGCTATGTGTACTGTCATAGCCTAATCTCAAAAACACAGTGCACAGGGGAACGAAGCCAACGACAGACTCATACGGGCTGGTCATGGTCAAGGTTAAACATCCATGCTGAGGAATTCACACTCCAACCCCAGGATAAGGGCATCCTCTGGGAGAGAGGGGAGGGAGATTAGGAATGGAAACCAAGGGGCCACCAACTGGTTTTGAAATGGTTTGTTTCCTTAACAATATCTGACTCAAATATGGGCAAAATGTTCGCTTATGTGAACCCTGGGTGTTTGATGCATAAACATAAATTTTATTATTCTTTCTACTTCTCCATGTGTTCAGCAAATGTCTTAATAATTGAAAACATTTAACATGATCATATGTGATCATTTATTGAAAGGCTCCGGCTTGCTTATACAAAATTAGCATTTTTAAAAATTTAAAGTTCCCTTCCCTTTTGCTCTTCAAGCTTCTTTTCTTTTAGCAATATTTATTTTAAAAAACAAAAATCCACCTTCCTTTACTGGGTTACCTGCTTTGTGTTCTCAAACAGACTACATGGAATTGAGGGCAACTGTCTCCCACTGAGCCCCGACTAGCACTCACTAATGCTAAAGGGGGGAGTGGCCTCAGCAGCTCTGAACGTGGGGGCCCCGGTTTTGCGCAGCTGAAGGAGTAGACAACCCAGAGGAGGAGGATCATGGAGCTGTCCCGTGGACTCTCTGCTTCCAACTCTCACTCCTACTGCTACGGTGGTCCTTTTCCAGGATCCCGTCTTTCAGTCCACTTTTTTTTCCCCCAGATACATGATGGGCACCCATTTGTCCAAGGTCTGGCTGCTCTAAGTGACCACTGGAAGCGGGCCCCCATTCCTTTGTGAATAAACAAGTGACTGGGGGAAGTTATTGATGGCCAGATCATTACTAATGAAAAGCCAATGAGTGCATTTTAAGCAAATACATGAAAATACAGCCTTATGTCACATGAACAGAAATCGTAGTTGCCACGGGAGTCTCTCTCTGATGCTGGTGTTTCCTGTAGCAGCTGCACAGGTAGAGAAAGGGATATTTGGGGGGTGAAGGAGCAATTCCTCCCAACACTGAAACCGGGAGCTGGTGCTGGGCTCTGCTGGCCACTTTACTGACAGCGGCGGGTCTCTGTAAAGATGGGGCAGGGAGTGGGTTTTGTCTTCGGTGGACATAAGGCAATGTCTGTAGGCATCTCTGGCTGTCACAGCTAGGAGTGGTGCCACTGGCATCTATGGTAGAGGCCCAGGATGCCGTTCAAGATCCCACCATGCACAGGACAACCCCCCACAACAAAGAACGATGTGGCTGAAAAGGCCCACGGCACTATGGACGAGAACTCTAATATACGGCGAGGGCAACAACCCCAAGCCTGTTCTCTGGCAGCTCCAGCAGTTAACTAGCTCACCCAAAGCTGGGTAGACAGAAGGGGCCCAGTGAGGGTTTAGAGCTGCCTCTGCCAGACACGGAGCCTGGCTGCCTGGCAAAAGTCTTGCTTTCCTGGGAGGCCAGGTGCGAGCAGGGGCCATTCCCGTTCACTGTCACACTCGCACTCCCACTCCCGCAGCTGCCAAAGGCAAGGCAGCCTCATCTGCCACTGTGCCTGGGCCCACGCTCTATCCTCCTGGCTTCCTCTAGGAACGCCGCTGTGTGTGGACCCCGGAAGGTCCTCTTTGAAGAGCCAGTGACTGTGGACAGGGACAAAGCTGGCAGAGAAGAGGTCACTCGGTAGAAGCAGGTGGAAGCCTGGCCTGTCTGAGACCCCTCGAGCTGGCCTCCTCAGGCACCCACCTGTCCGACAGGGCCCAAGGCAGGAACGTGTTCTCCCAAATGTCTGTGGCATCCCCCAACCCCTTACCTGATCACACAGGGTTCCGATCAAGCCTTCCAAATCCTGCTTCTCGTGGAGGACCATCTGCTTCTCCTCATACTCTTGCTCCAGCTGCATCTCCAGCTGGCGGAGCTGTGGGCACAGAGGGCAGGTTCATGCAAGGATAAATGAGCTCCATCAGGCAAATCCCACAAGGCCGGGGCTCTCCTCAGGAGGAGGGGATGTGGAGTTTAAGGCCCTTCACCCAGCTCCACAAACACCACCCTAGTGGTCAGAAGCAGGTGTCTCTGTTGAAGAACTCAGGAGCCTAAAAGTTTGGGAGGCGGGCAACTATGGGGAGAGCTGGCCAATGATGGGAAGCCCCTACCATTCACTCACTATGAAGCCCCACCCCCAGTGCCCTACCCATTCCCTACCAGATACCTCCTTCCCATGCCATGACCTAGCTGGAATATTTAAAATCCTGGCACTCTGATTTCTTTTTTCCAGGCTCTGCACAACACTATATCCAACACATTAAAATGCATCCACCCTCCTTATTAAATATATAAATATACTATAATGCAGTAAAAAAAAAAGAAGTTGCATTTCCGATTATTTGGTGTTATGGACTGCATGTTTGTGTCCCTTCAAAATTCATCTGCTGAAACCCTCCCAGCACAGTGGTATTTGGAGGCGGGGCCTTTGGGCAATAATTAGGTTTAGATGACATCGTGAGGGTGGAACCCTCATGATGGCATGAGGGCCCTTATGAGAAGAGACACACCAGAGAGCCTGCCTCCTCTCCCTCTCTCTTTCTCTCTCTCTCCACCTAAAAAAAAACGAGGAGGGGGCTGTCTGCAAGCCAGGAATAAAGCCCTCACCAGACACCTTGGTCTTGGACTTCCCAGCCTCCAGAACTGCGAGAAATAAATGTCTATGATATTCTGTTGCAGCAGCCTGAACTAAGACATTTGTCTACAAGGAACTCATCTAATTTACAGTTGGCTCTGACTTCTCAGCAATGGCCCAGCAGAGCCAGGCATTCCCTGCTCTGAGGAGGGTGAACAGCCCGCAGGCTGGGCACACCCTCCTCCCTACCAGCTTCTCTCCCATACGTTACCTCACCCCTTCGCCCTCCTCTGCACCTTGTGGCTCCAATGACCCTTTTTCACAGATGGACAAACTGAGTCAGAGGTTCTAAAGTGCATCCCTGTAAGTCAATTTCTGCTGAGAGCAGTAAGTGGCCGGTCTCCCGGCCGCAGCTCTGCAGCCGCCCCAGCCAGCCATCAGCATTCCTGCCCAGGCTGCTAACAATTGATTTCCTGCCCCGGTGGGAGACAGACGGAGAAGAGCAGTCACTGGATGTGAAGTCAGTGTTAGTGTCTGTCATGAGGAGAAAAATACCTTTCTCTGACCCCACTCTCTCCCTTCATAAAGTTGTCCACAGCAAAGCCCAGGGAGGTCTGGGTCGCACCTCCAGTCCACTGGGTCCCTGGCTCAGGGCCTTCCTCGTGCTCTGAGGCGCTCCTGAAATGCACCAGAAACGGTGCAACGCTCACTCGAAGGTACATGGGCAGGGACAGGGGGCTCCTGTCTCCTGACCTATGATGGGGAAAATAATTGTGATTGATGATCACTTAGGTAGAAAGCAAGATCGTGTCAAAACTTTCCTTTAAGAGCGATATAAGGCACTCTGCTCGCATCTGCTTTCAGAATGAAGACAGGAACACAGCTAAAATAATTTTTGAAAAATATACAAAATAATAAAAATTATATAGCAAGCAAAGCCAAGTTTTCTGGAGTGTGATCTGAAGAGTATTTCCATGCGCTGTTCACAGGGGTGACGGAGGGGAGGGGAGGGAAGTCCATGCTGGAGCAGGTATGGGAACCACTGAGTTGACAGATTCTGCAGTGCGGGACTTATCAGAGCCTTTGGTAAGTCGTTGTGCAGGAGGTGCCAAACACTGCCCAAGACTGACTGCTATCAAGTGCTTCCTATATGGCCTTTCATAGTTCAAACATTTACAAAATAAGAAATATCTTGTGTCTTGGCTAACAGTCTGGGCTTTAGAGTCAGACAGGCCTAAGTTCAAGTCCTAGCCCGGCTACTTCTCAGCCGGGGAACCTTGGGCATGTGACTTCACCTGTAGAAACAGAGTTCTTGTGAGAGTTCAGTAAGTTGATAGATATTAAGAACCCAGCCAGGTGCATGGCACCCAGTGGGTGTTCAAAGGTTGCCACTCATTTCTCCCAAATAAGCAGAAACTGGCCCTTTGCTGATAACTTCCAGCACTTTACAGGTTGCACGACACTTCCCATTCGTTTATGTCACCCTTACAATAGGAGAGGGAAGGTAGAACATGTTCCATCATTCCTCCCCTTTCACAGGTGAGAAAACAGAGTCTTGGGAATTACAAGACTTACTCAAGGGAACCCAGGTCTGGCTGAGACCCAGTCCTTGACTTTTTTCTTCCCAGCCCTGGGGAGTTCTGGGGGGAACATGCTGGGTGCTCGGGATGGCCATGGGAACCTGAGGAGCAGGATGAAGAGCAGGTGCTCAGAGGGGCCCAGTTCTTAAACGCTCCCCTGGAGTGATGACAGGGTGTCAAAGCGGCCCAAGATGTCCCAGGACACGCTCAGCCGGGTTCCTGTCTCTCCCGTGAGAGTCCTGACAGTAATCGAGGCCCGCTCCTGTCCTGCCCAGAGTGATGCCCTGCAGCAGGCCACGTTCCTGCCCCTGCCTGCTCTTGACGGACTCATCACGGCCAAGGGCAAGCCAGCCACTAAGCTGCTTCCCGGCTCCTCTTGGAGGTCCTGCTGCCTACAAATCCAGTGTCGCTCTTCAGCCTCCGACAAGTAAGGGTTACGCTGCACAACTGTGTGCGGTGCTTCCACCTCTGGGGTCTCCTGAATCTTCGCTGTCACCCTGAAAGCACCCATTATCACCCTCTTTGTCAGATGAGAAAAGTGAGGCTTATTATCAGGGTGATGGAGTTGGGGTTTGGTCCAAGCCTCTGTGACTCCAAATGAAGTGGCACCACTGGCTTTCTTGGGCATCTTATGAACTGGCCCTCAGTGGCCAGAGCTGGACTGGGAGCCAGGAACCAAGGGATGGACAGGGGTTTTCATGGAAGTTGAGGGTTTCAAATCACTCTCCCAAGATCGTGCAGTTGTTACATCGAAAGGGCAAAGATTCAAATCAAGAGTCTATAAACTCCAACACTCAGACGCTCCACCCCTACAGCCGAGAGGCCTCTGGGGAGAGACCGTCTAGAAAGCTAATAAGAGGAGTCGAGTCTGGGAAACACTGCTCGGCTCCTTCTCGGAGACGCACAATGCACGTGAGGCTACGACAGACCCGGGGGAACCTAGGGCGACCGAGCCTGCTGAACACGGCTTGACCCAGAGCCTTCCAGCAATTCCACTTTCAGGGTTCATCTTCTATGCGTATCAGCCAGTGTTTCTATAAGGACATTTATCTCAGCATCGGTGACAGCAACAAAAAACCAGAAACATCCTAAGTGTCCCACAACAGGAGACCTGTTGAATAAATCAGAACACGTGCCTAAGGGAATACTTTTAAGCCATTAAACATGTGGGTTAGATCTGTGTTTGCTGACACGGAAGGAGGCCCCGGACAGACTCTGAGGGAAGAGCAGGCTTCGAAACAACCTGACTCCATCTGGATAACACACTAGCTCCACAAACATGTAGGTGTGTATCTATCGAAAGGCGGGAAGGAAAGGATATTTAAAAATAGTAATAGTAATAGTGATGGTTTCCTTGGTGGTAAGATTTCAAGGGTTTATTGCTTTCCTGTGCACTGTTTGAAATGTCTGCAGAGAGCGTGGATAAAAATTAAAGAAATTATTTGAGTTGCAAGGGAAATAGCCAGGTCCTCTTCTCAAAAGGCACAAGTCCTTACCCAAAGCATCAGTCACATGGCATTATAGGCTCTTGGCAGAAATCTTGGGGGTGATTAAGTTGGATAGTTCCAGAGGCTTCTGGAAGTTTCTGGATAGTAGTTAAGATAGGCACCTCTGCTCCAGCACCCTTGGAAGTACTTACAGAGCTAAGGTCTCAGGTGACTGCAGAAAGAGTCTGTCCCCAGTCCCCGCACCCCCTCACTCTAAGGAGGAGGGCACCAGCCCGGGCCCACCCAGTCCCACAGGTGCTGCTGTATTCGCTGCTTACACACCCGCTTCTGGCAGGACTGGCGGACGTCCTCCAGCTCCTCCTCCTGGTCCTCGCGGTCCTTCTGGTGCATCTGCTTCATCCGCTCTATCTCTAGCTCCAACCGCTGGCGGAGCTGGGGGTGGGGGGACAGCAAAGATGGCCTGTGAGGGTGGCCCTCACCCACTCCCCAGGCCCCCGCGTCATCCTTAGCATTCCAATTGCATTTTCATTTTTGGAGGGCATGGATGAGAGTCAAGTTATCCCGCCCAGACACCCAGGGAGGTCAGAGATAGGTAAACAGCCCAGGGGCTGCTTCCGTCCTTTCCTGGGGTCGCAACAGACATCACTAATCCCACTCTTTTCTGCTGAGTTTACACGTAGCCTCAGAATCCTTCTCCACACTCTCACAGTCAAACATTTGTTGTCCCGGGGCAGACCTCGGTGCTGGGTTTTCGGACGCGTGGATAGGCGAGGGGATGGGCAGCGGGACAAAATCTGATTTACAGAGATATGGAAGCCTGGCCCAAGATGTCACCTCAGACAATTGACTTTTTTTTGATCAGTTAGTTCCCTTTCTCTGCAGGAAACCACCATCCTGGAATGCTGTCATGAGGACTCCATGAGACAATCCAGGGAAGGCATTTGGCCCAGTCTCTTTCCCCACTGTCCTGAAAACAGGAAGGACTTCCCGGCAGCCTGCCGTAACAGGAGCTGTGATCACACGGAGGGGTCATCTCGTACATGAGATCCTCCAGAACTTGCTCAGGACAGGCAAAGAGTCACGCATGACATTTAAACCATGTGAGGTTGCACCCTGACCAGCGTGGCTCCACTGGGCGTTGTCCCGCAAACCAAAAGGTTATGGGTTCAATCCCCAGCCCGGGCACATGCCTGGGTTGCAGGTTTTAGTCCCAGTGGGGGTGCCTATGAGAAGCAGCCAATCGATCACTGTTTCTCTCTCTCTCTTTCTCCCTCCCTTCCTTTCTAAAAATAAATAAAATCTTTAAAAAAATTTTTTTAAAGAACATGTGAGGTTGTATCGAAGTTTCTGATATCAAATGGGTTCCAGTTCTGGTTCAAGGTTTCACTTTCTTGAGCTGGATAATCGAGAGACTGGCCCAAACTCTCACTTCTCAAATTTTGTGGCGCTTTAGAATGACCTAAAATATTTTTTAAATGGCAAGTTCAGAGCTTCACCCTAGACCTATTGAGTCAGAATTTCCAGGCAAGAGAGCCCAAGAACCTACACTTTTCAGCTTTCATTTATCTATGCTCTCTAAAGCTCTTGGTCCCTGGAGGGGCACTTGGAACTCAACATATGGATTACTTTGCAGCAACTCTTTCTGACCACTGAGCACGCTGCCCCAGCACTTCCCACTGAGCTTTCAGAAGGTTATAATGACTGTCCCCAACAAGAAAATTAAGCTGAGAAAAAACAACCTTGGTCTTTGAAAATGCTGACTGATAATATTCTCTGCTATGTAGGGCTGGGGTGAAGAGGAAAGAGAAGAGTATACGTCTGAGCCCTTATTATAGTTCTTGGCATAAAGTATGCTCACTTTAAATGTCAGCTTCCTTCCCTGCCCTCTTTAAAATGACAGAGGTTATGGGAAGATAATCCAAAATGAGGAGCTTAAGCAAGTAAATAAAATATTTCTTTTTCATTTTTTTTCCTAGCCACTTGGACACTCCTGACATCTGCAATACCATTTATGTCAAGTTTATATGAGCTAACATAAAATCCCCTAGAAAAAGTGCTGTATTATAATCAATAAATATCTCCTGGGTACCTACAAGGGCATAATGCAGGAGGAAGTTATGGGTGAAGCTAAAGATGAATAGAGGTGTTGAGTCAGCCTCGCCCGCCATGTAGGGTAGGGATGGACCGTCAGGAAGCTGTGCTAACTTTCAGGTCCCTGAGGTTGCAGTGCTGCATGTCTGCTTCGGAACGCTGGGTCCCCTGGTGGTTACTTAGAGAGCTAACACAATTTCTGAAAGGGCTTATTTTATTCTTTTTTTAAAAATCCTCACCTGAGGATATATTTATTGATTTTAGCGCAAGAGGAAGGGGGAGAGAGAGAGAGAGAGAGACATCAGTGTGAGAGAGAAACATCGACTGGTTGCCCACCATACGCATCCCAACCAGAGATCAAAGCTGCAACGTAGGTACGTGCCCTGACCAAAGACTGAACCCACCACCTTCCGGTGCTCCAACCAACTGAGCCACCCGATCAGGGCAAAGGGTTTGCTCTGTTCTTGACTCGGGGCTGCTGTGTGATGCTGTGGTGTCCTTCATGTCCCTTAATGTCCTGCACAGATATTCCCCCTCCTGCACGCACCTTCACCAATATATGGGGTTGCGGGGAACCCAGGGCATTGACCAGGTGCCAAGTTCATTGTACAAATGAAGAGACTGCAGTGAGAGAAAACAGGGAGCTTGCCTAAGGTCATAAAGACAGTGAGCTGCCTTGAGGACTCTATCCGGATGGGATGATATCACAACTCTTTAAATGCCACATGACCGTTCTGCTCCAGGCCTTCGCATAGTCTGTTCCTCCCGCCTGGAATCCTCTTGGTCAGCCAACTTGGATTCATCCTTCAGCTCTCAGCTTCGGTAAATGTCCCTTCCTGCAGGAAGTCTTCCCTGATTGTTCCCCCAACTGAGTTTCTAAGACCAGATCTGCAAGTTACCCTTTCCATAACACTGAGCATGCCTATAAACTTCGGGAGGGCAGAGACCATGTCTGGCTTGTTTGCAGCTGCATCCTTCACAACTACAGGGTGCATGACACAAAGTGGCTGCTTAATAAATACCAGCTGACCAGGTGGCTAAAGGAGCTCTTTTCTGAACGGCTCCACAATCTGCCCGTCCACATCCACGACAACTGGGTCTTGGTACTCAGGAGGACCCGTGCTGGCGGAGTCGGGGTAAGCAAGAAGCAAGGGCTGGCCCCTCAGGTGTCCACCCTACACTCTCTACCCCCACCCTCCAACCCCTACACACCCCCTACTTCATCAGAACTGCTCAAAGTTCCCCACTTTACATATTCTCACTGCCCTGTCAGATTTTCTTGAAAAAGGGTTCCCAGTCTTAAAACCTCTTCAAAAAAACTGCCCCTTATAAAATCCCACATGAGAAATTTCTTCAGAGCTAAGCATCAGGAAAAGCCTTACTTCCCCTTGGAAAACTGGTGTGTTTTTATCTTGGGGATAATAAAAAGCATGCAATTCACATTTCCTTTTTCTCTCTGGCCACCAGGAATTTTAGAGCTAAAACAATTAAGTGTATAAGATCACTTGTTTTGCATATCTGCATATGAACACACTGTCCCCACCCCTCCTTAACATCTATCTTAATTTGTGGTTTTCTGGTTCAAATTGTTGTATTTATATTTTTTCTATTTTGTTTGCATACATCTTACAAGCTGCCTCAATGTCTTCCTGGAACAAGGTGGGCATGTAAACAAACAAGCAGACAAATAAAATATTCATTTGACACTTGGCTGAGCATGCCGGCACTAGAGGATCTGTACTCCTGCCCCCTCCCCCTTAGTTACTTTGCATTTCTCAAAGGCCAGTGCCCCAGTCTTCCTCGAGAGCGTGCACAGTGCGTGAGGTAGGTATTCGAGGCACAGTGGAGTCACATGGCACAGGCTCCAGATCCCATCCCTGCCACTTTCTCCACACCTCTGAGCCTCAGTTTCCACATCCGTAAAGCGGGGACAGTTAATACTAACATCTCACCATACAAAGTTCTAGTGAAGAGTCGTGGGATGACATGAGGGGAGAGCTTGGGGCTGAGCCTGGCACACAGACAGCGCTCAATCAATGGCAGATATTGAGTCAACGGCAGCTGTGTGCCTGACCTCATCCAGGCTCTGTAGGCGTCCTGATAAGCAAGGTCAGCCACGAAACCCTGCCTCCCTCAAGCTCATGTCCAAAGCGGGGAGAGCAGCATTGAGCAAATTTTTAAAAACACTATCAAATGTGATGGTAGCAGGTGCTATGAAGGACAAACCAGCTAAAGAGATGGAAATTGAGTGTGTATGTGTGTGTGTGGCGGGGTGGGTGGGGGGCGGGGTGGGAGTTGTTTTCAGGAAGGTCAGGGCAGGCTTCTCCGAGGCGGTTACACTGAGGCTCGCAGGAAGGCGGTAGCAGACTAGGTCATGAGGGATCTGAGTGTCGGGCCTAGGGGTTTAGAGGTTCTCTGCGGTAAGAGGGAGCTACAGAAGGATGAGGAGCAGTTGAGTGAGGTGCCCGCACTGCTTTTAATAATACCCCTCTGCACTGGAGTGGGTGAGGGACAGCTTTCCTACCTGCTCCAGCTGCTTGATGGTGTTTTCCTGTTGGCTCTGGACTTTCTGCTGCTCGAGGGCACTGGATTCCAGCTTCCAGAGCCTGTCTTTTAGGACGGCGACACTGTTTTCCCCCAGAGAAGGCATCTGCAGCAACTCCTGCTTTTGGGCCTGCAGCATCTCCACCTCCTGCCTCATCTTTGAGGTCTCCTGCTCCTTTTGCTACATAGACAAAAGGGATGGCGATGGGGGTCATGTGACCATGACCCCCTCCAGGGTTTCCTCTACAACCTGCTGGAACTTGCCACTTTTCAGTGCCTGCCGGCTCCACACTGCCATGCAGCCCCTCAGAGCGCCCCCTGTGGGACACCAAGGTCTGCTCCCTGGAGCAGCATGGACAGGCAGGGTGGGGGAGCAACGCCTTGGCCTGGAGTTAGACCTCTGAGCTCATAAAGGGCGTGCTGCCCCATCTGTAAGCTGTGCACCTGCTGAGGCCACAGCTGGCACGGAGCAGGGAGGCAGTGTTCAGAAATGACTCTTCCTGGTTAGAAAGTCACGCACAGGGTCAAAGGACTTCAGGCTAGGTCAGGCAGGAGCTGCACCCCAGGCTCTCCCCAGGGCTGCAGGGCACCACGACAGGATGAAGAGCAGCCCAGCCCAGTGCCAGGGTCTTATTTTAATAAAGCCCCTCTGCCCTGGAGCCTGCGTAGGACAGGGCACTGCCCCTGGATGGGGCGACCGCTGCCTCCGAGGTGAGTGCCTCAAAGCCCATACAGGTGACAAGAGCACATTCAACACCTCAGGCTAGGAAGGTCTTGTTATCAATCTGCTGTCTACTGTGTTTCACTGAGGCATCCTGAGCCCGTGACTCCAAGTGGCTGGCAGGCCAGAGCATCCATGCAGAGTTCCCTCCCTGTCACCACTGACGACAGGTGCGTGGTGGGGTTTCCTGAGACCCAGAGACCAAGAACCGAGCGGGCTCCATGCCTCCCATCCCTTACCTTCAACTGCTGCTGAAGCTGGCCCAGTTCCCACCGGACGCTGGCGTTCTCCTGGGTCGCCTTCTCGCGGAGCCCCTTCTCGAACACACACTCACCCAGGGCCTGGGCCAGCTGCATGTCAAACCTGCCCAAGCAGAGCACATGTTGTGTTTGTGGGGCACCGGGCGGGGAGGGGGGGCGGCGGGGGCAGGGGGCAGTCGGCTTTCAGCGGACAGAGAAAGAGAGAGAACAAACCGATGGTGTGCTTGATGCTTTCACGGAAGGCTGTGGATGGTGGAACTGTGAGTACCAGAGAGCAGTTTTTAGGGCTTATAAAGCGTTTTCACAAAAATACTGAATACTTATTTAAAATGTAAAAATAGACAGACAGACAAAAATTAGGATGAGGCTCTATACCAATAGAGAATAAGAATAAAAAAATATATATAGAGAGAGAAAAATCTCATCTACCTGGCTTGCCCACATACGCCAAGAACCTTTATCTCTACAAGGCCGAGGTTCGATGTCTCATAATCACTGACAGATGAGTGGATGGACGCGCATCTCCACACAAACCAGGGGAGCCTACATGTCATATTTCACATGATGCTGTTGGGCTTGTGCACTGACCGTCTGTCTGAGAGCATGTAATTACTGATAAAATGCTGGACGTTTACACACTCAGTATTGCCTTTGTTTCCCCGGCAGATGACGCAAAGACTGGGCAGCCCCAGTTAGGGCCATCCGGGAATTAGGAAACAGCTGGTTTGGAGCCCACTGGCCCCTCCGGGATGGTGACCACTGGGCGAGAAGTACTTCCTGGACTTGCCATCATCCCACGGAGTCGTCGCTGCCTTCGGTCCCTGTCACAGGCGAGGAAACCAACAGAGGTGGCTCTGCCAAGCCTCAGTGAGCTGTGACTTTGGCCACTTGCCCTCGGACCACACAGAAAGGCTCCGGGGAACTTGGTGTGAACAGAATGGCCAAAGTGGGCACAGGGTTTGAGGCTAGATGAAAAGAAGGTCTCTCAGTTACAAGATTATCCAACGTCCCTTAATAGTAGATGGTCATTCTAGGCCTCAGACTCCTGAGAAAGCCAATCATGGGTCACATGAGGGAGCCCTACTACTGGAACTTCCTGGGAGCTTTCCGATTGGCTGCTGGTGGCATCACTCAAGGGGTGCTATTGGCTGCCTCTGAATGGAAGCATTGTGATGATAATACTCATCTAGCAATCCTAGAGCAAGACACATCTTATTATATCCATTTTAGAGAAGAAAAGTAGAGTAATTAGCCCGAACTGCCAAAGTGGTGGAAGTGGACTTGAGCCCATGTTCTCTTCTGTCTTAGCTAGTCCCCCACCTACCCGCCCGTGCCCTGGGGCAGGTGGGGAGAGACAGCAGAGGCCAGACAAGGACTGATATTTCAAAAGAGTCTTTGACTTAACAGGCCACTTCCTGCCAAAGAATGGCTCCTACAGACCCTAAGTTCTGGAACACGCTGCCCAGCCAGCTGAGGCCAGATGGATCTGCACGTACCCTTCACCCCACTAGGAACAGGCCTGGGCTCCAGCCTCTGGTCTGCGTGGGAGACAGTGAGCCCAGCACAGGCCGTACCCCAAGGAGGCAGGCTCAGAGTTCCACCAGCCCTCAGAACTGAGCTTTGTGACCCACTGGGTAACCACGGCAACAAGAAGCCACCTCCCCCCCCAATGGAACTACTCTGGATCACTCTGAACTTGGAAGCCAATGTCAGGACCGGAAACCCTACCAGCGTAGAGACACCCCTCCCTCCTGGACCCAGCGAACTAAGGAAGCAGCTGCGTCAGCAATTAGATGAAATTTAGAGAGATGAGGGAGCACTGCCAACCTCGAGATCTCTCCCTCGCCATAGTCATTCTGCCTGAATTTCCACCATGAGACTGGGACTTCCACTGCCCTCACCGGCTTCCTGGGAAAACATTAATCCACCTAGAAAGATAATGGCTGCTAGTTACAATTAGCATCAAAACATAAATTAACTTCTGCCGAGAGATGGTAGCAGAGCAGAGGGCCTCCCAGGACAGGGGCAAGTTGAAGGGAGAAGATATAAATATGAAGAAACGGGGACCTTCCAAGGGCGCATCATGGGGAGATTCTTAAGTACCCGGAACGAGGGGTTCTGCCCAAGAGGGTAACGGAAATTCCAGAGAGATGGAAATTCCCAGCTGTGTAACCTCCAGGGGCAGACCGCCTAGCCGCCAGAGCTGCACCCCTCCACGGCCCCTCAGAAGAGGAGTGGGCCTGGCAGATGAGGACCGAGATCACCACAGCTGGCAGAAGCCTGGGGGCCGACGGAGCCCATGCCTCTCGATTCACAGGTGGGATCTGAGGTAGCCACTCTTCAGCCCCGGGGGCCTGCTTAAAAGTCCGAGGACTCCTCTAAAACATCGGTCACTCTTGAGCCCGGAGAGGAGGTGTCACTTGACAAGGTCACCCAGGAAACAACCAAGGCAGGACTAAGCCCGTTTGCCCCACTGCAAGGACAGGGTTTAGCCAGGGCACCCATGAGGAGATGGGAAAAGGAACAGATACCAATAAGAAGAGAATAAGCCTCTCTCATTTGGAGGGTACGGGGGGGTATGTGCTAACAACTCCCAAAAGATCTTTTTTTTTTTCCAGATGAAGAAGCCAGTTCAGGAAAGCTCAAGGATAAAGAAGAGAAACTATGTTTAATGCAGATCAAATTCAAAGGCTATGCCACTCCATGCAAATATAATTCAGTTCGCCAACCCTGGAAAAAGGGCAAAGCCACGCCCTGGCACACACAGGAGCGTCTTCCTGTATTTTTATGCTGGACACTCTAAAAGGGGCTGTGTTTCATCTACCTGCCTCCTACGGAATCTCCGGGAGGGCTTGTCTGGCTCAGGACAGGGCCTTGCACACCTCTGCCCTCACCGAGTGAGCGGCCGAGGTGCCCCGGGACAGAAGCGGCGCGGGTGCGGAGGTTTTGTATAAGGAAGGCTGTGAGCGTGGACCTGGGTTCCGGGCTAGCCTCCGCGCCACCTGAGACAGCGTCGCCACATGGACCAGTGAAGCTGTGCAGACTCAAGGCTGGCATCTTGCGTGTGCACAAGGTCCAGTCCCTGCCAGAACTGTTAACATGACCCAAGAGTCTAAGCCCGAAGCGGCGATGGCAGGGACTCGGCGTTTGGGCCCCTTCCTCACTCTCGTCCCCGCCGTTCAACAGCAGGGACGGGGGGACCAGAATTTAGTCCAACTGGATGCACCGGTCCTATCGTCTGGGCTTCACCGCACAGCGGGCATTCTCACCCCCACCCCATCGGACGCTGAGGAAGGCCGAATGACTTGTCCCAGGTCACACAACGTAGAGAGGCACAGAGGGGACTGGAACCCCAGGGTGGTGTGGCATCGGCACCTGCACCCCTCACCGCCATGCTGGGCTGTCTTCGCCCTCCATAACAAACTCCTCACTTGATAAATGGGGATGTTGCTGCCCAGAGAGAGCAAGAAAGTTTCCCAAGACCACAAAGCCAATTGGGAATAGAACTGAGACTGGGTAACAGGAAAGAATCATTTTTTGCTGGATCCTTGGGAGATCCATACAGGACTAAGGTGTGAGGGGAGAGGGGAAAAAATTTAGGCCAGAACAAGGGAGGTAAGCCCCATGGGTGAGGAACCCCGACAGAGGTGAAGGGGCTTTGGAGGAGAAGCCGGAGACCCCAAGACTCCAGCACCAATGCAGCGCCCCCCCACCCCCCGGTGCCCAGGTAACGAAGTAGACTGCGACTCACTTATTTTGCTTCTTCTCAAGCTCGTGATTTCGGCTCTGCTGGTTCTCCAGCAGGACGCGGGTATCCTCCAGGTCACAGGTCAAGTGGTGGCACTTCCTCTTCCACTGGTGAGCCACTTTCTTGGCGCCCTCATAAGCGCTCTGCAGCTCCCTGAGCTGTGGGAACAACAGAACGGGTGACCCGCTCACTTCGGGCAGCGGCCGTAATGCAGAGAGAACAGACGCCGGAGGCAGAGACCCTGTCTGGACCACTGTCTGGCTTGAGGAAGCTGCTTCTCTGAGCCCGTTTGCCCAGAGGTAGAAGGGGATCATTCCGTTCATCTCTTGGGGTGGCTTTTAATTTTTCTCAATAATCCTCCTGCCCACAATCCCATAGATCCCTCATCTGCCCTGCCATGACTTCCCAGCCCCTTGAGTGCTAGGTCATTAATACCCCCATCAGCTGGCATACGCTGGGGACTGTGTGAGCTGGGAAGCAGCCAAAGTGGCACACGAAGAAAACCCCAGAGATAGGTTCAAAGGCTAGAGTGGTACATGGCACTTTGGACGGCTGGCTGCCACGGCCACACACACGCCCGGCCACAAACACACCAGAAGCCAGGGCCCTTGCATCTTCCTCCAGGAAACATCCTCCCAAATGTCCTAGTTTAGGTCTGGGAGAGAGGACAGCTCAGAACTCTCACTTTGAAGAAATGGCCTCATTAAAGAGTTACTTTAAATAAGCAAAACGCTGAGTTAATGAAGCCTGTAATTCTAAATTCAGTATTTGAAGGCAAATGAGATGTTTTCTTATATTCGGCTGCTCAGAAAAGGTTGCGGTTTTATTACTTTTTAATGTAGCATGACTATCCCCTTTCCTTGGGGATACTGACCCGACTTTATAACTCGTTAGGGAAGAACTGGGAGGTTGTCCCTGCCCGGGTGCCCTTCTGCGTTTGTCTACAGCACGGGATGTCTCTTGGAGGACCACAGTGTAATGTCCGTCTTGGATGCAACGAGTAAAACCATCGTCGCCACGCAGGAGAAAGAGGCTCACTCCCGTTGTTTATAAGTCCCGTGTGACCCGCCCTGGCCCACCTCTGCAAGGTGGCCTCATGACACTTTTCTCTCACAGTGCGGAGAGGCACATAACAAAAAGACAGGCAAGTATGGCCTCGGCTCTCATGGCAGCTACCTCTACTGGGGAGATCAAGAAAAAAAAAAAGCAGATAATTACAACATGGCATGGTGAGGCAGGTATTTGGAGAAACAGTTCAGGGGCATCCAATCCAGTCCGTGTCACGGGAGACTTTCTTGGGGAAACGGCATTTAAGCTGAGATCTTAAGAATAGTTGGAGATACCGAGGTAGGGGAGAGAAAAAAATATTCTAGGAAGAGGAAAGAGCATGTGCAAAGGTCCAGAGGTGAGAAAGAGTAAGGTCTTTTTGAAGGAGAAAAAATAAACAGTGCAGTGGAACAGAATGAGGAGCCCAGGAAAAGACCCACTAAATGGAGTCAACTGGTCTTTGACAAAGGAGCAAAGGCGGCACAAGGGAGAAAAAGCAGCCTTTCGACAGGCGTCCAGTGCCGGGGCAACTGCACACTCACGCGCAAAAATAATGAACCTCCACACAGACCTTACGCCTTCACGAATAGTAACTAAAATGGATCGTGGGTCCAAATGTCAAATGCAAAAGCTATAAAACTTTTAAAAAATAACATAAAAGAAAACCTAGATGACATTGGGTTTGATGACGACTTTTTAGATACGACACCAACAGCATGATCCATGAAAGAGCTGATAAGCTGGAATTCATTAAAATTAAATACTCCTGCTCCTGCAAAAGACTATCAAGAGGATACAAATACAAGACAGACTGAGGGAAAATATTTGCCAAAGACATATCTGACAAAGGACTGTGGCCCCAAACATATAAAGAACTCTTGAAACTCAACAATAAAAAAAACACCTAATTAAAAGTTGGGGCAACAACTCATTAAAACAAAGTTTAATAAGAAAAAATCGGTGTAAAGACCTTAACAGACACCCCACCAAAGAAGATAGGTCGCAAAGTTGAAAAGGTGCCCCACATCATATATCATCGGGGTAATGTAAGGGAAACAACGACGAGATTCCACGGCGCGCACATCAGAACAGCCGAAATCTGGAACACTGACAACACCAAATGCTGGCGAAGATGCGGAGCAACAGGAACTCTCGTTCACTGCTGGCGGGAATGCAACGTGGCACAGCCACCTTGGAAGGTGGTTTTGTGGTTTCTCACAGCACCAAATATTCTCTTGCCATATAATCCAGCGATCATCGCCCTTGTAATTTGCCCAAAGGAATACAAAACTATGTCCGCATAGAAGCTTGCACACAGATGTGAACAGCAACTTTACTCATACTTGCAATGTGGAAACAACCAAGGTGCCCTTCATCCAGTGGGTTAATGGATAAATAAACCGTGGTCCCACCAAACAAAGGAATATTATTCGGCACTAAAAAGAAATGAGCTATTGAGCCATGAAGACATGGAGGAACCTTAAATGCATGTTACAATACTAAGTGAAAGAAGCCAGTCTGAAAAGGCTGCATGTGGTATGATTTCAGCTGTGTGACATTCTAGAAAAGGCAAACTATGGAGACAGTAGAAAGATCAGTGGTAGCCAGGGGTTAAGGAAGAGAAGTGAACAGTGAAGCATGGGGAGATGTTAGGGTAGTGAAACTAGACTGTATGAAACTGTAACGGTGGATACATATCATTTTACATTTGTCCAACCCCAGAAAGTGTACAACACCAAGAGGGAAGTCTAATGGACGAACTTTGGGTGATAATGATGTATCATGTAGGTTCACTGGTTAGAATAAACATACCACCTGGGTGGCGGATATTGATAGTGGGGACAGGAGGTACATGGGAAGTTTTTGTACCTTCCTCTCAGTTTTGCTGTGAACCTTAAACTACAAGAGTGGTTATACTCAGTGCTGTGCTGAAGCTGGCCGATGCCGGCCGATGCCAACTTATGAGAGCTGATTCTAAACATTACTTCCCAATTCTACACTCTGTGACAACACAATACGAACTTGAAATTGGCCATGGTGGGAGAATTTACGCCATGGAAATCAGCAAATGGCAAATGCTATACATCAGGGGGTGTGTCTGCCTGCTTGTGTGTTTATTTTCAGAGAGCTGGTTTACCTGCATACCACTGGTTAGAGTGTAGACTGGTGAGAATGCAGACGGGGGTGGTGGGAGACAATGCAAAACAGGCAAAGAGGCTAAACTATCATTAGATTCCTCAAGAGACCACTAGGTAAGATTCCATTATATTTGTAAAGGCAAGCTCCACTTTCAAGAAAAAAGGGGAAATGTAAGAATATCAGAAATGCAGAGGACATGAAACCGAAGCAATAATGGTGTAGACTGGCCTCATGGCAGTCAGGTGGCAACGGGGAAGAGGTGACAGATCCAGAAATATCTCTAAGGATGGAGGCTGCATGGGATGCTTGCAGCAAATTGGGGAGCCGGAATAAAGGCCCTTAGATTAAGTCAGGACCCTCCAAGAGCCACACCTCAGTGAGAAGGGGCAGTGAAAGTCCCACCCACTTGACCTGCAAGGAGATAGGAAAGCTCGCTGCTACTCTGGCTCTGAGGAGGGAAGGAAGTGTCCCCATAAGAAATCGAAGCCCCAGGTCTGGACCTCATGTGGGTTTGAAGCTCAAAGGGGCCCCTGGTGCATGTTGCAAACTTCTGAAACCAAGAATTTCACATCATCTTGGGCTGCTGCCGTGGCAAACACAGAAAGGCTTCTTCTAAAGGAACATCCGTAGCTCCGTGAACAAGACTCCCCTCTCACCAGTGAGAAGTTTAAAAAAGTAACAAGATCAACTCACAATAGAAAGAAATAGCTACACATACACACACACACACGCACACGCACACGCACACCCCTACCATGAGAGAAGGAAAAAAGGAACATTGCCCCTGTGGCGGGTGCAGGGGAACACGGGGAAGATGAGCTCACGATCGAAATTTATAAAATGCACAAGGAATCCGTCCACCATGAGAGCGCACAACTTGGGACGACAGAACAACCTGAGAGACTCTGGAGGGGCATTTGGCTGCAGCGTGGCAGGTGGCTGCGGGGAGAGGCTGGAGGCAAGGGGACCAGTCTGGAGGCTGCAGCTCTGGTCCAGATGAGAGATGCAGGCCGTAGATTGGAACAGAGGCCATGGGAAATGAATGACATTTGACTATGGTAACAGAATATTACGATCATTTTACTGATGAGAAATCCGAGGTTCAAAATGTGAAGCGATTTCCGCAAGGTCAAAGCAGCCCTGGAACGCCAACTCAGACACCCCGAGCTCCTGTTCACGTTCTTTACAACACCCAGAGCTCTCTCCCTGTGTAGAATACTCGCTGGGAGAGGGACTGTTTTCCACATCCCGCAGTGACCAGCGCTTGTGACAATGGCGGAGGCGGAGGAACATGGAATGGTCAGTGCGCACTCTCTCCCCACCCACCCTGGATGGGGCACAAGAACCGGCTCGCTCTGACGCCTTTGCGATGCGGACCAGCTACTGCCTCTTACCTGCTGCTCCAGCTCCTTCCTGGACGCCAGCTCCGAGTCCAGCCTCTCCTCAAACTGCTGCAGCCGCTTTCTGAGAAACTCGTTCTCCATCTGAGCGCAGTCAAAGCGCACTTGCCATTCGTCCGCTGCTTAACAAAGCCAGGGAGACCAGGGTGGAAGGCTAGGTGAGTGGGGGCGGTTCTCTTCTTAGCTCTTTGTACACACTTTCACAGTATTGACAGAGTTCCTGAGGCTTGAGCTTGGACCTCAGGTTAGGAGGTCTTGCTTACGTCCAAACTTAAAAAAATAAAACACTCCCTCCGGGCAGCCTGTCCTGACCACCTCTAGTTGTCCTGCTCATGATCCTAAGCTCACTATCTTATTATTATTATTACCACACATTATTATTATCATCTTATTATTGTCTTATTGAACACTCACTCTCCTAAGCTCAGTTTTGTACGGGACAATTTCTCCACAAACGTACACACACCTTTCCTTTTCCTGGAAAAAAAAAAAAGAATCTGAGGGCAGCGGAGATGTTTTAGTCATTTGTCGATCCCCAAAACCTTCTAGAAGAGTTCCCTACACAGAAGTTTTCCCACACTGATACAATTTCACCAACTGGTACTGTCTTACTGGCCAATCACGTTGGATGACAGGGTATATAATTAGTGAATGTTGGTTGAATTAATTAACAAATCAATGAATAACAAAGTATCTACTGAACGAAGGGCAACACAGATATTGGTCACAAGATGTCTCCATGAGGTCACAGAACAATACCTTGATTTGGTA
This sequence comes from Mormoops blainvillei, assembly GCA_004026545.1. Lineage (NCBI taxonomy): Eukaryota > Metazoa > Chordata > Mammalia > Chiroptera > Mormoopidae > Mormoops > Mormoops blainvillei. The sequence goes on from PVJD01007493.1 coordinate 58,600, forward strand.
AAAATCTAAAAAACGCATTTGCCAACTGATGAAAGCTGTTTGGCTGAATAGAATAGGCTAGACCAAATTACAGTTTTTGTTTTGACCATCTAAATAATAAAGTAATGTCCTGTAAAATAATGGAGTTGTGGAACATGTTCTACAAGTGGACAGCTTAAAGCAGAGATCGTTCAATCTTCATCCGTCCATCCATCCATCCATTCTAATTTCATCTACCTTCCGTCCACCCAAACACTTATTGAGCACACCGCTCCATACCAGGTATAAGGGATAATGAAGAAGAAAGCATTGTATCTTCCAGGGGAACCTGGTGGAGGAGACAAACATACAAGCGAGAGCCAACCACGATCAGGGCTCTCAAACGGGAAACTTAAGGAAATCCAGAAGAGGACTCAAACTCGTAACAGCAGCAAACATATTTTTGTTCATCATTGTGACTCCAGGTCTTACTACAGTGTCTAGCATGTCATAAATGCTCCATAACTTTCATTGGATAGGTGGATGGATGGATGGATGGATGGATGGGTGGGTGGATGGATGAGTGGATGGATGAGTGGATAGATGGGTGAATGGATGGATGGATCAATGGAAGCAATTAATAAATGGATAAATAGACGATAGGACAGATAAAGAAGTGGGCAAGTGTTGGGTAGGTGGATGGGTCGATGGACAGATGGAATTAATAAATGACAGGTAAATGGATGACAGGGTAGATGGAGAGGTGGGCGGAGTGGTGGGTAGGTGGACAGGCTGACGATGAATGGATGGCAGGACTGAGATCTTGGAGGCTGTGACCCCAACAGAGACTCCCATCCCACTAACCCAAACAGGAGAACGACATGATCGTAAGGAGTAAGCTTGTTCAAGTTTGCACCAAGGTAAATAATATCAAGGTGGAGAAAGAATCCTGTCTCCCCACTGGGGAAAAAACCTCAAGTGGTAAACAGCATGGCCTGCAAAAAGGAGGGAGCAGAAAGCACTTCTGCGGCTGAACCGCGCAGTCAGTGCTGCAATGGGCTGCGCAGCGAGTGACGCAAGTGGGCGACCTGAGCACACGAGGAAGCTGTTCTCCACTCTTCAAGGCCGATTTCCACCTCCAGCCTCCCTCCCCTGGGAGTCATTCTTAATCGGTATGTATAATTCAGCCCTTCATTGCCCAGTTACATTTAGTTACACTTTTCCTGGATTTACCTGACCTCTCCATTTATTTTGCAAGTTTCTTGAAAGCAGCACCCAATTAAAATCCTTCTATAACCCTGAAAGAGTCCAGCTCAATACTGGATACATACCATAAAAAGTTCTCTCTAAATACTTCACCATACTTGGAGGAAAACATAGATACTTTTAATAATTTATACGCCGGCTGGATCCATGGTGGAGGTTGTGGTGGCAATGCAGTGGCGTGATTACAGTGTTTTATGGCTTCCTCTAACTTTCCTGTATTTTAGAAATTTTCTATAATGAGTATGTATTACTTTCATAATGAAGAACAAAATATTTGTGGGTTGGCTTCCTGGAAATGAGCACCCGGAGCTGAAAGCCCATATAACACTGTGACGAATGTGCTCATGAGCTAAGCACGTCTCCCCCTCAGTCAGCTCCTGTATCGCTCCACAGGAAAACAAACTGGGGGTGTCATTGAGACATGAGTCATGGCCAGGATGGAACTGCAGCCCACGCTCTTCTGGGAAAGTTGCGCTGCCCCCAGTGCTGGTCCTGTGCACACACCTCTCCTACTCCCACTGTGTGCCCTGTGCCTTGCTGGCTGTCCCAGATCAGACAGTCTCGAGCTCCTGCGTGTTAACCTCCCGGGGGCACCCAGGGTGAGAGGAGAACAAGAGCGAGGTAGAAAGCAAATGCACCTTGCCTCTCCTCCACCGCCCCCAGACTTCCGTTCCCCTGAGTGTCCCCGACATTTCTGGGGCAGAAATTCTCTGGGGGCACTGAAGGAAGGACGTCAACGTTTTATAAAAGCCGACAGACACCCTGGGCATCCTTCTCACCTAACTCATTCAGCCCAGGGAGAGAAGTTGACAAAGATGTCACCAGGCCCATCCAACCATGGCATGCGAGTCCCCAGGCATTGCGAAAGACAGGCACCACCAGGAACCCTGGCTCTGCTGAGGACACTTATCCTTGGGTGGTCCAGGGGTCCTCTCGCCTTCTTTCCAATCACCCAATACCTGCTGAGTGCCTGACTCCGCTTTTAAACGAGGATGGTAGTATCTGCCCCACAGGTTTTGAGCACGGATAATGATCCCAGTATCAGTATTGGTAGCAATCATGGTAAAGGAGTTAACAGCTGTCAATGCTCCGCACCACATACAGGGCTAAACTCTCTCTATTAGTCGTCTATGACCACATCCATTTGAGGGGGGGAAAAACCCAAAACAAGGCACGACAATTTCTATGCCTAAAGCCACTTGTCTAATGAGAGATGGAATCTAGATTTAAATCCAGAAATGTAGTTTTACAGATTTCACTTTTTTTTTTAAAGATTTTATTTATTTAATTTTTAGAGAGGGGAAGGGAGGGAGAAAGAGAGGGAGAGAAACATCAGTGTGCGGTCGCCTCTTGAGCATCTCCTACGGGGGACCTGGCCCACAACCCAGGCATGTGCCCTGACTGGGAATCAAACTGATGACCCTTTGGTTCGCAGGCCAGCACTTAATCCACTGAGCCACACCAGCCAGGGCAGATTTCACTTTTAACCACTGAACTGCCTACCTCAAAATTTATATTAAAAAATATTCATATATATTTCTATTTATATTCATATATATGTATATATATAGGTCTTGCCATAGAGCCACTATTCTTTTTATCATCCTTTGCATTGTTACTAAACAGCACCTGTCACATTGCTAGTTTATCAGCTGGGATATGGTTGGATTACGTGTTGAACACCTGCCTGTCCCACTGAACTATGAGCTCTCAGAGGGCATGGCCTCTTCCTGTTCGCTCTGCCCAAGTCTCAGCCCCTGATGCAGTGACTGGTTCAAAGTAAGTCCTTAGCTTGACTGGATGGATGGATGGGTGGATGGATGGATGGGTGGATGGGTGGATGAATGAATGAATGAATGAATGAAAAGGACAGCTTTTTTCCCCTAGCCTCTAATCCCAAGGACTCCAATCTGCTCACCTCCTCCAGTGTGACTCTTTTCCAAATCATTCAACTGAATTTTCTGCTGGGCTTCTTCCAACTGTTTCTCTAGTTCTCCCAAATTCTTCTGGACTTGCTCGTACTTGCTCTGGAAGAAAGGCTCGAGGTTTCAGACCGCAGCTGGCCAGCAGGCCTGTGGTACCTCCTACCCTGGGCTCGTCGTTCCCTGCACAGCCCTCACCATGGCACCACCACAGCCAAGGATGGTCCACCCTTTGCACCTTCCTCGCCCAGGGCACCTCTAAGACCAAACTTTAGTAAGACCCAAAAGTCCTCCAGGGCCTCGAGCATGGGCGCGCACCTTACTCAGGCTTCCTAATCCCCAACGTGAGCACAGGGCAGCCTGTTCATCCACCCCCGCCCCCCGCGCCCTCCTGGCGGCATGCCGGGCCACTCACCTTCAGCTCCCGAACCTCCCGGAAGGCCCGCAGCCGCTCTGCCCGCTCACTCTCCAGCGCCTGGCAGGCCACGTCCCCTTTGAAGCGCTCATCAGCAAGTTCTGTGGTCAAGTCAGCCATCTGGGATGAAGAGGGTTAACGCAGTGTCACCCGGCGGGGCCACCAACACTTCTGCCCCCTCACTCACTCCATAGTACCCGCCCCCCACTGGACAAAACACCGGCTCCCATGGCAAGGCAACCCTTCCCTGTAACGGTGGGGTGACGGACGTGGACATCTGACTTTTATTGCTCTCGGTGTGCTCGGACTCTTGGCCCGACACTCACTAGCTGTGTGTGGCTTTGAACCACACAGTTAGCTGGCTCTTCCTCTTCTCAGCTTTGGAGGCCAGGCGTTAACTTAGGGATTTGTTTTGAGAATTAAGTGAAATAATCTCCATAAAGCTTAGCACAGTGTCTGGCACAGAGTAAGTGTTCAATTTGCAGAGACTCTCCCTAGCTGTCCTCGCGGGAGCCATCTCGCCGGACAGGCCGACGGGCTCCCTCAGTGAGACATGCTCACAGATGCACACCATGCAGGAAGTGGGAATGCTCCCAGCCAGCAGCCCTCTCTGTGGCTACCAGGTGACAGCCATGCACGCTGCATGTCAATTCTGTGTGTTCCCCACTCACTGAGGCCTGTTGCATTTTTATCAGAATTGCCTATTCAATTAGCTATTGCATAAGCCTGTAAAATATGACTGGACAAAGACGTTCCATGAAAACTAGGTTAAATGCTTTGGAAGGTATTAGGAAAAAAAGGTGAGCTGCTTTTGAAAAAGGGGGTTCTGCATTCCAATTACTTGGCCATTTTCTCACTTTGAAGAAATCAAAGCTGGGAAGCACGCAGTCCTGCATCAGAGATGTGGTTGAAGGAGGAAGGAAGAGCTTGACTGGGAGGTTGAGCCTCCAAAGGCTGTGGTAACACCTCTGTGTGTTAAGGTAGACATGTTGAAAGCTAAAAATAAAAGTGTTTATTTTTTCACAAACTTGCTTGCACTGATTTTCCTTCCAATTAACTGACCAAGCACAGATGCCGAATGGGTCGGGGTTTCTGCGGTATTACTGTTCCAACACGCAGCCTTCCAGGTTCACGTACACGCCAAAGAAAGTGAGGAGAAGAACGTAGGAATGGGCTGTTTATGACCAAGAGGCTCAGAGATGATCTTGTACAGAAGAAGGGCTGCTCATGAAACTGAAGCTAGCTCTATGCAAGGCAGGGGATAAAGTCAAGAGGAAAGGATGGAAAAAAAAAAAAATAGAGGCCAGGTATAGGGTTCAAGTCCAAACACAACAACTCACATATTGTGAGACCTTGGACAAGTCTCTTCCTCTCAGGGGCTTTGGACACTTGAGTTTTAAAATGCACTGAATGGGCTGATGTTTACTGTCCTCCCGTCATTCTGATTCTATGCCAAAAAATGTGCATGAAGATGTCAAAACACCTCGCTCTCCCAGCAGACTCTCTGGGTCACACTGAGGGGCAGCTGTGCGGTGCTATCGCACAGACGCTGTGACCCTTCCAGCTGCCCTGCTGGGCTGGTCCCTGTAACCACTGACTCAAAAACCATCTGCTGTCCCGTGAAGGAGGAGGATGCAGAGCTGTATGTTCGGACAGGAAAAAATCCTGACGATATATCGTCAAGGGGAAAAACAGCAAGGTTGCAGAACAGAATTTTGGTCTGTTCCCATTTTTACTTGCACAGAAAAAAGGACTCCCAAACTGGTAATAGGGATTCCCCCCACCTCCAGCCCCAGAGGGTGGGCTCACAGGGATCTCCAACCCCCTTGTGATGCATTTCTGTACTGTTGATTTTTTTAAAGCCTCTTTTGTAATCAGAAAAACAACAACAAAAAAAATCTTCAAACATAGTAACTGAGCTTCAAAAATGGGGGCTGCTCTGTACGTCCCCCGCACCCTTCCCTTTGTCCTCCTCCAGCTCACCTGCCTCCCACATTGTTGACCCCCCCAGGGACTGTTCAGACGGAAATGCAGATTTCAATAGACATAAAGCTTAGAGTGTTTTGAAGTCACACAGCAAGTAAGTGGCAGAGCCAGGACTTGAACCCAGATCCAGGTAATGGTCAGCAGTTAATGAAAGAGAGGCTCTCCCAGGGTGCTCCTGGCTAGCTTTGGGACGGGGCTTCTATTTGCTATTCCTTACCCTGTGCTCTGGGGAAACACTTGCATTGCAGTGACCAGAGACGGTTGTTAAAATGCAAATTCCAGGATTCTCATATCCCCTAAAACTATAATCTCTGCAGTGGGACCCAGGGATCAGATTTTCAACACATTCCAGGGTGACTCTTAAGCACAACCAAGTTGAAGAGTTATTGCCTTATAAACTGCTGGGATCTCCTCCCAATCTTGGCCTCGCCCTGGGCTTAAAGGGGTTAGATTAGCTTATGGGCACACAAATGCACCAGAGCAGGACAAGGGACCATTTGCAACGGGCACCAAATGCAGCTCAGTGGGCCCAGCCCCACCCGTCGCCCCGCCATCAGCATTCATCTCCAACATCAGGATTGTGTTCTCTCCACCTTAGCCAATTAGTGTGAAATTTAATTTGCACTAATTGGCCTGGGCAAAGGGAGCACAAAATTACTTTAATGCATTAATTTCGTGTTCTACAGAACCCAAGTCAGGAGCCCAAAGGACAATTAGCCTTTGCAAATTGGGGCACATGACAGGTGCTTTTCACAGACGCAAGTTGCCCCTGACCTTCCCACAGATCTCATTCTCTCCTCCCACGTCACAGGGCCCAAGACAGTTTCGTCTACAGAGATGGAGGGCGGGCTCCACGCCCAGGGCTACTGGGCAAACGCAAAATGGAAACCAGTTTAACAACAGGGAGAGCCCGGCTTCCGAACTCAGAAGGGCCCCTGCAGATGCCTCAAGGACTGATTAACTAGAAATTATTCCCAAGTGTCCTCTGGATCCACCACTTGGCCAAATCACTGGAAACTCTCTTTCTACCTAGGGACCATGAGTCTGGGGTCTGCCAGAAATCAGGCACAGGAATGAATGAATTTGCTGTATATTTTGCGTTCGGTCAAGCAAGTCATATATCCTGAGCACGGCACCATTTGCATTCTGGGGGAACAGTGGGCCGTTATACCAAGCACACATGGTCTAGAGCTGTCACTGCCACTAGTCATTCATTACGTGCACACCTACTGCGTGCCGGACCCTGGTCCTCAAGGGCCCCACCGTTGAGTTGGGGAGATAAGAAACCCACCTGTGGGACACCCACATCTTGGTGCGACTCTGCCCTTGGCTCTTCTATTCGAGGACTCAAAACTCCCCAAGTCACCTTTCCTATAGAGAGCGAACAGTCCTCTTTCGCTCTTCTCCTCTCCTTTTCAGTTTAACTAACAGGGCCTGCCCGCTCTTAAGGCTTGTATGAGAAACAGCTCACGCTCACTGAAGGCTGCAGGCAGGCCATCTTTAAGCCCTGACAAGGAGGGTGTTTTCGTTATAGTCCCTTTTCACAGAATGGAAACCCGAGGCACTGAGTGGTGAAATGATCTGCTGAAACCATAGCTGATCGGTCACAGAGGCGGGTTGAGTCCCAGGTCCTGGGTTATTTCTATAGCACTGTAGTCCCCCGTCCCACAGCCTCTGACCTCCAGGCGCCTGGGGCTCCGCAGAGCAGGTGTGGTCATCCACCTGGAGTAGGGGCTCAGGGACATCACGTTAAACAGCCAGCAGGGAAGAGATCAAAGGCCAGATAAGACCTGGACCCTTGCAAGGCCATGGCCAGAGGAACCTCTGCGGACCCCTCCGCAGAAGGGGAGCCCCACCCCCTTTAACCTGAGAAACTAAGAGAAAATGAAAAAAAGAATAAGAAAAAAAAAGAGAAAAGAAAGTGAACCAACAGGGGAAGGGCCGGCCCGACTGCAGAGCCAGCTGGCTGGTGTGTGGTTGGTTTTTCAAGGCGAGTGAGCCGTGGCGTCTCTGCCCCCAAAGCTGCCTCGAGCATTAGGGGAAATTCAGAACAAATCTCTAGCTCAGTGGCAGGCTCTGGTGTTCTCCCTGAGACACTGGGGGCCAGTTCGGGCATCACCCTGTATATTTCTCTTCCCAGTCAGCACATCGCCTCCTACTAAGTGACAGTAAGTGACCTTAATAATAGCGCCACAGATAGTGCTAACCACTTGCCCAGCACAGGTTACCCCACAGAGCCCTCACAGCAACCCGAAGAGGAGGTACCAATACCTCCAGATTACAGGTGAGGAAACTGAGGCACCAGGGTGCAGACTCTCACCCAAGAATACCCAGCCAGCCAACGGTGGGGTTGGCTATGAATTGAGGCAGCCTGGCCCCAGATCTCTCACCCCTGACCACACCCATCCAACTGCCTCCTAGGGGCTCAAAAAATATGTGCTGAAATGAACTAATAAACGTATGTGAATGAGAATTAAAGGGAGTGCTCCATAGCCTCTGGTATTTTGGTGGCAATGGGGACACTTTCGTAATAACACTGGGAGAAGGATCATGTTTCCAAGTGGGACACATGGAGATGACATATTACCAACTGGCCTTGGGATAAAGGGGACAGTTATGGGCTTTCATGAGCTTTAAAATGGCCTTCAAGTTTCGCTTGAACCCCCAAGAGGAAATAACTCCTTGGGCCCGCTCACCCACACATCCTATCTTGAAAGGATTCTTCGGTCTATACCAGACCTTCAAGATGGAGTCCAAATCTCTAACATGACTCTCCTCCCCTCTGTGGGCCGGCCCAGCTTGATGGCCTGGCCACCCACCCCGTAACCAGCCCCCACACCCAAGACCGTCCGACCACCAGGACTGTAGGAGCCGGGCCAGGTCACCACACACCGTCTCTGACCTTGCTGTGCCCTCGACCTGGAATGCCCCCCTAACTCATAAGCCGGCTAGTTCCCACTCCTCCGTGAAGACCCCTCCTCCAAGAAACCCTGCCAGACCCCAGTCCCCGTCTGGGTAGATGTTCTTCCTCTAGCACAGCCTGTTTGGAGTCAGCCAGACCTGGGTTCTGATCCCAGCTCTGCCACTCAACAGCTGGGTGATACTGGACAAATCTGTGTACCTCTCTGAGCTTCCCCTTCCTCATCTAAACGTCGGGGTATGAGCACTTTCCTCACAGTCTGATTTGGAAGGAAAATTGGATAATGTGGGCAAAGGATTTATCACAGCACCTGGCACAGACACACTGCTCATTAAACATTACTTTATTACATTCAGCGTTATTCCATTCATTCATTCGATTTGCACCCAAGTGCTTTGTGAGGTAAAGAAATAGCTAAGAGGTATCATTATCTTCAAGGAATTCAGTCTGCTGGGGGAAGGATGCTAAGAACTCAAATACGTATTAGTAATAGTGGTGATATGTGAAGGCTTGAAATTTGTAACAACTGCTTTATATGCACCTCCTCACCACAATCCTAGGGAGAAGAATTTGTAACTATTACCATGGTCATTTTACTGATGGCACAAATGCTCAGGGGCCTGAGGAATTTTCCCACAATCCCACAGCAATAAGGGTACGAAGCCAGCCGCCCCGATCGGCCCTCTGCCTTTTAGCAGGTACACCAGCTCAGGCCACCCGCTGTACTCGTGCCTGACCTTGACCGGCTCCCAGCTCCTTCGTTTGTGTTGCAAGGTAGGTAGAAAGGAAATTACAGCTCCAGTTTTCATATGGGGAAACCGAGACACACAGATGGAGCATTGCAGCTATGCTGTCCTCTGGGGGGCCTTTAGCTAACCCCACTGTGGTCACCTGTGAGCACATCCACATCATGGTCACAGAGCCGCTGCAGTCCTGTCTGTGTAAACACACCCTGTCCAGCATGCCCCAGCAGGCGAGGCCCAAGAGACCCTGACATGCGGAGTCAGACGGGAACTCGGGCTGGCCTATTCTCCCCGGGATTAGGGAGTGCCGCATCTATCCCCACAGAGGCACAGTGGCAGAGCATGGAACAAGTCAGGAGACCTGGGATGGGATCTGGTTGGGGAACAACGTGACCTCCTGACCCTGGCACTTCCCTCCCTCTCCTAAAGATAAGCTCCCAACCACACTCACCACCATCAGGCCCAAACTTCCCTGGTGCTCTGCAAATGAACTTTCTTACCTATATCTCCAGTCCCTGTCACATCCTGGCAGATGCGCCCAGCAATGCCTTACCCCAAAGGGACACTGCTCAGACTAATGAGGCCACGCATTGGGGTGCACGGGCCTCCATCTTTTTGCCATAAATAAGTTCTTGGGAAAAGCCTAAAATATATTCCAGAGAGAGAAGAAAACACTCCTCTTTCATATATCCTCATGAGCTCCCGCAGCCTTATAGGTACTTCTCGTGAAAATTAAAAAAACCCACTTTGCATGAAGGGAGATTTTTGCACGCTTGAGGAATATTTATAGCCAGCTTCTTCAAGGCTCCTCATCTTCTCTTCTGCTTCTTTGCAAATGAAGCACTTAAATCATTTCGCAATAATGTTGTTTTTTTTAATAAGCCTAGTCAAACAGTTTCCAATGATGAGGCACAACATGTTTCATCAAAGTTTCTCTCAACTGTTTGGCCCTCCCGCTGACAAGCGGGTGGGGTGCAGGGGCCATGGATGGAGCAGCTGGGGTGCCTTCACCACGCATGGCCCTTTGGGGGTGTCTGCTCCCCAGCTGCTAAGAGGAAGTTGCCCGAAGAAAGTAGAACCGCGTGCCAGGGGATGCCTTTTATCTGTTCCCGTGCCTCATGTTTCGCAAAGTGTGGTCCCCAGGCAGCACCTGAGAACCTACTGGGGAGAGAAGCACCAGGGCCGCCCCACGCCCACTGACCCGGGCTGTATAAGGGGGGGTCCAGCCACCCAGACTCTAGCCCGTCCCCCAGGGGCTGCTGGCACACTTGCAAGTAGGAGACCGCTGCCTCAGGAATGCCTCCAGGCTGGTTAAAGAAGCAGCGAAAGACCCTCCAACAAGATTCCTCCCTGGATCTTGAAGGACGGGCCTGGGTAAGTTACAGGGTTAACAGTGATTCTGATGCTCTTTCAAGTGCGGAAGCAACCATACGAATCAACAGTAGCTTTGGGGGGAGGGGGGAGGGGAATCAGAGCCCTTTCCTCAAATAAAATTGTCCTTGGGCCCCCACATGCAACATTTCACCAAGTCTGAGCTGTCGTTGGTGGTACGGTGCACCGTTATAGGACGTCAGGAAAGAACGTGCCGCCAATGTGGGGTGTAAAATTCCACTGATTGTTAAAATGCATCCCAACTCCAGAGACGTACAGATGTGGAAAATAACACACACCTGAGAATCGATAAAATATAGAATGAAACCAGAACAAGTTTGTCTCCCGTTACTAATGCAGACTTCGGAATTCTGAAGCCCTTTCATCTCTTCCTCGCCTTGTGGCAGTTTTGAAGGGACAGGGACTTCAGAAAACACAACTTCAAATTATTGCATCTGAAAAGGCCACAGAATGGAAAAAGAGATCTGTACTACATCTATCCAACAACTAAACTGATATCCACCATATAAAGAGAATTGCTACGAATCAATAAGACACACAACAGAAAAGACGTGAAAGACCACTTTGCCAAAAAGGATAGCCAAAAAGTTGCAAATTAAAATCACAATGTGGCCCTACCACGCACACACACCGATACTGCTAAATGAGAAAGACAGACAACACCAAGTGCCAGAGGGGATGTGGAGCTACGAGAGCCACCACGCTTTGCTGGGGGAGTGTGAATTAATACAAACACTTTAGTATCTATTAAAACTGAACATGCTCCTCGGACATTCCTAACAGAAATGTATGACAGGCGCATCAAGAGACACGGGCAAGAAATGTTCACAACAAGCTTATTCATAACAGCTCGAAACTGGAAACGACCAAATTGTTCATTTAGTTTATTTATAACTTCAAGTTAGTCAAACTTATCATTGCCCCTTGAGATGTGTGCTTTTGTGAACTGTTTAAGAACTCTTCCCTCTGGAGCCAGATGGCGTGGGTTTGCTGGATGGTGATCTATACACATAATGGAATACTAGACAGCAATGAGGATAAATGGTACACGATCATCCACAAATACATGAGTGAATGTCCCAAACGTAAATGTCAAATGAAAAAACCCAGACACAAGTGAGTACCCACATCGGACTGCATTTAGGTAAAATTCAAAAAGAGAAGAAAGTTAATCTATAGTGTTTGCAGTCAGTTTGCTGGTTACTCTTGGGGGAGCAGTGGCTGAAATGGGATGGAGGGGGGTGGGTGGGGAGAGCTGGGAGTGACCTGTATCTCGCTGTGGGTGCAGGCTGCTTCAGTGTGTTCACTTCGTAAAAATGCATGGAGATGTAACCTTAGGATGTGTGCACTTATTTGTATGTTAAACCTTAAACATAACATTTCAAAACAAGGAGGAAGAGGAAGGAGAAAAGGAAGAAGGGGTAGGGAGAGGAATCAGGGAGGAGGCGGAAATCGTAACACTGTCTTCTAATGTGATATCAAGTTCCACTCCCACCAGCAGCGTCTACAAGTTCCTGCTGCTACACATCCTTGCCAACACTTGGCTACATGGGACTTTACATTTTGCCCATCTGAAGTGTGAAATGGTACCTACGGTGGTGTTAATTTGCATTTCCTGATTGCTAGTTAGGCTGAGCATCTTTTTATGAGTTTACTGGCCATTTGAATTCCTGAACATTTGAACTCTTCAAACTCTTGGGCACTGCAGATTCCTTTCTTTGGGGCGGGGGGCATTTTTGTCCCGTTGGAGTGAACTGCCTTTCTCCAATGGTATGAGGAAGTTCCTTCCATATTCTGGATGTTCTGATGGTTACATGTGTTGCAAATTTCATCTCCATGTATGTAAGCTGTCATTGCTTTATACTTTGAAAAACTAAAGCTCATTTCTTACTTTAGTCAAATTTATCATTGTGTCCCTGTGATTTGTGCTTTTGTGACTTAATGAACTCTTCCCTTTGGAGCCAGGTGACACGGGTTGGAATCTCAGGTCTATACTTGCTGGTTGTGCAGCCGCGGAAGATACTTAATATCCCCGGGTCCCCATTTCCTCCTCCCCAAAATGGGGGCAACAGCAGCATGCACTTCATCACTCACTCGGAGGGGCTCCTGAAGCGCTCGGAGCAGCGCCAGGCCCCTGCTGTCCCCACCTCCCCCGCAGCAGACCTCGACCTGCACAGGAACCAGGAACCCACGCAGGCCGGACGGGGTACCTTGCTCTCCAGCAGGTCTGTGTTCTGCCGGAGTTCATTCCGAGACTTCTCCGATTTTTCTAGCTTCTGTCTCAGCACTGTAAGCTGTTCCTACAAAAACAAACACCATGACGGAAGCTCATGGACCAGAGGCACAGGTTCCAGCAGTGTTAAGAGTGGCTGGGCGGCGGAGGGGGCGACTCGGCCAGCCCGCCCGCAGGATGCCCCAGGCTCTGCTCCTACGGGACTCTCTCTCTCTCCTCCTGTTTTCTTTTTTTCTTCCTTCCTTCTTTTTTTCCTTTCATTCTCTAGCTTTCTCCTCCTCATTCCCCTCCCTCCCTCCCTTCCTTCCTTTCCTTCTTTCCCATTTCCCAGTATCAACGTCTCTGCTTATGCAACTCTGCTCCACCCTAACCCCGTCCAGGGGCAGAATGCAAATCCTTGGAATGGGCCCCCTGCATAACCTGACGCTGGGCATGCCTGAGTGTGGTGATATGCTCAGCTCTTCCTCTTCCCAAATGTCACTTCTCTGCTGGTGGCTCAGCGCTGTGCTAACTATACCACCCACACCAGGCGGGTACAATGAAGTGTGGAACAAAACACACAAAGGAGTTCTATGTGCCCATGAAAGGAGAACGACGAGGCTCTATAAAAAAAAAATAGACATGGCAGGATTTTTGAAAAATATTTTTAAGTGAAAAACTCAAATTGCAGGAGAGTTTATATAGTATTCTAAGAAAGAAAGGAACTGGGTGTCTGTGTTTGTTAATTTTTTGCAAAAGAAAGAACAAGAAGGATAAACTGGAAATCGATCAAAATGGTGGCCTAGCAAAGGCGGGTGCTAATGAGGACGAAGAACAGTAGGGGCAGTGTTTTCTGAGAGGTACGAAGATAAAGGACTAGAAGACTCCAAGGCTCCACCAGCGAGTCTCCCTGGGGTAAGTGGTAAGTGCCCCGCGCCCCTGGGGAGTACTGGTGCATCTACCTAGCACCCGGAGCCGAGAGAGAGGAAGGACAGTGGTCTGTGTTGACGGGAGCAGAGGGATCCCCGCAGGCCGGCAGCCAGGGCTCTTGCGCAGAACATTCCTGGCTTTAGAATTTTCAGACCTGGGGGACTGGGCTGGGAGACAAGCAGGAGGATGGGGTGTGGGGAGGGACAGCTACCCGGTGCCCTGCCTGCATGTGCACCAACCTCCTTCGCACGGAGCTGCTCATCCCCGACGGTGGCGCTCAGCAGGGGCCGGAGGGAACCCAGGAGCTGCCACCACGGCCAGTCCTTGACCGCCAGGAACACAGCCACGTTCTTCTGGATGCACTGCGAGGCCAGCCGATGAACCTGCGGAGAAAGGAGATCGGAAGATCAGGGGTCCGTTCCGACCTGGGGAAGGTGAGGGAAGTGCGGAGGCAGAGGGTGGCCCAGGGGATGCAACAAAGGGGGTTACATCCTGGTGGACGGGATTAGATACAAAAAATTAAAACGCTTCCTTTCATGGACTCAGGCTCTCGGCATCAGGTATTACGCTACCATGTAGTCTCGCAGGACCTGGTAATTATAATAGGGTGAAGAGTAGAAAACAGTATACAATGGGTCACATCTTATAATCGGATTATAAGGTATAAAAGTTAAGATACAAGGCAAAGCTGATGCTTGAAAAATCCCTGAAACTGCCCACTAGGAATTATGGCCATGATTATGTTGTTAGTAGATATTTAGGGGATAGATACCATTTTAAGTGCCTTTAACACAAATTCTGTGCTTCTCAAACCTGAGTGCACATCCAAATGTTCTGGAGGGTTTGTCAAAACAAGGATGGCAGGGTTCTACCCCCAGAGGGTCTGATCCAGTAGATCTGGGGCAGGGCCAACAACTTTCGTTGTTAACAAATCCTTAGGGTTTGGGGGTGCTGCTGGCCCAAAGACCCCACTTTGAGAACCACTGACCTCCCTCCTTCGCATCAGAGGAGGGAATCGGGCTGACTAACTAGCCAGAAAATCCTTTCTTCTGGCCACCATCCCAGCGGCCAACGTAGGCACAGCTGGTACGGCCCTTGCTACGTGCAGGGCAGTACCCCAAGCACCTTGCACACTTCAGCTCGGTCCTCACTACAGCCCCTCTGAAGGTGGGTGTTATTACCATCCCCATTTTACACATGGGGAAACTGAGACACAGAGAGGGCAAGTCCCATGCCCAGTGTCACACAGTTTCTCCATGGCAGCGTCAGGATGGGAACCCCGGCAGTCTAGCTGAAGACAGAGCCCAAGTGCTTGATCAACCTCTATTCCGAATCATCCCAAAGCATGAGCCACTTGAGTGCAGTGGGCCAGCAGGGTTGCTCACAAAAGTTTAACTATTAAAGTTCTTGCCTTTTTCTGCTTTTGCCTGGTGCATGTACTTGAATTTGCAAATTCACATAAGCTGGAAGTACAAAAAAATGAGGCTCCATGCTAGCAGGGGTAATTGATAGTAACAATACTAAATTAATAGCAGCTAGTATTTATTGGGCAGTTACTACGTGCCATGTACTGTACTAAGTGCACGTAATCTCATTTTGCCTTTACCCAACTACTAAGCAGTAGAGGTGGGATTCAAACATAGGCCTTGTCTGTCTCCAGAGCCAAGCTGCCTGCTGTCCATGGTGCAGACTACAGAGAAAAAATTCAGTCTCTGGGGGTCTCTGAAGATGGTGGTTCAGGACTGTGGACTCTAAGCTGGTCTCTTGGTCCCCAAGACCTCAGTGGCTGTGCCCTGCCCATGCCCTATGTGCTGACCTATGAAAGACGGGACAGGGTGAAACCATGGACCGACCCACAAAGGCTCAGACAACCTCATGGCTATGTAGCCCAAGGCTGACATCATTGGTAACCTGATGGCCATGTCCTAGAAACAACCATAACACCTTGCAAAACGTTGCTCAAAGTCTTACCACTCAGGACGCATTCTTGGGCTGGTAGCATTGCTGCCATCACGGGGGACATGCAGACCCCTGTGTGCGCCCCAGACCCACTGGACCAGAATCTGCACGTTAACAACATCCCAAGGGGCTTGTGCACGGGAGCAAGTGTGAGAAGTGATGGTGCTCATCCAGGCCGGGGCCATGAGGTGTCATGCCACCGTACCTTCAGTTTTCTGAACTCCTGGCGTGACAGAAAGCCCCTGCAGGCGGCCTGGAATAAAACGATGCTGTGAGACGCCAGCTTCTCTCGCTGCCTCTCAAGCCTGGAGACCACGCCCGCCTTAAGGAAAACCTAGAAGAAGAGAAAGCAGCAGATGACTTCTAGGCTGAGCCAGGCTGTCTGAAGCACGCGGCAGCTGCCATTTGGACCCCAGCCTCTTGGATCCGCCTGAAATATCTGTTAGCAGCTGCCCTTGACTGAGGGTCTAAACTGTCAAAGCATCACGTCTCCTGAGGGCCCCTCTTTCCCTGCCTCTAGCCCCTAATACTCGGCGTGTGGTCCACGCGCCAGCAGCCTTATGACTGCCAGGGGTCTTGTTAAAAATGCAGACTCTCGGGCCCCAGCCCGGACCTGCGGAATCAGAACCAGCATTTTAGTGCCATCCCTGTGGGGTTCGAGCACACTTTCTTTTAAGACCCACTGCTAAGACAGGCCCACCTAAACTTGGCTGTGTACCAGAATCACCAGGGGAGTGTGGTGAAGGCGGATGCCCAGGCTTCGCCCCAGGAAAGGTTGAATTGGTGGGTTTCGAGTCAAGCCTGGGAATGTGCATTTTTAATAAATGCCACTGGCCAACAGAGAGAAGTGGGGCTCTAGAAATACATGGTCCTGCCTTTGCAGGAAGGGACAGAGAACATGAGGGAAGTGTGGGCAGCCCTCCTGGAGGGTCTGGAAAGGCTGGGGCCAGGCTGGTGCCACCCACAGGAGGCGCTCAGGTGTCCAGCAGAAAACAGCTAGATTTCCAGGCCGTGACTCACCAATAACGGGCGAAGCCCCCTGCAGCAGTGTGATCAATGCCTCCCCAGCGCCCCCTAGGGCTGCTTTTGAATCAACCACAGGAATTTTCAAACAAAGGGACTTTCTAAGAGGACCTGAAGCCTGGGGCCAGGCCTGCTTCCGCCAAGGTGCTGGGGTAGCCAAAGCTGGTCTCACCTCCCCAGAGAGGAAGGAAAGAGGCTCGAATGGGTGCTGAGTCCATGGCAGGAGGAGGAGCCAGTTTTCAGGTGTCCTTATGCTTATTTTCATTACGGCCCTGGACATTCCTTTGCCAGGTGTGGCTTAGAAGCAACCCCAAGTGTTCAATGCCTCTGGAAGCACTGGAAGGCCCCCCTCAATCAGCAACATCACCAAGTGATCGGCAATGTTGTCAGTCAATGGCTAACACTTCATGGGGCCCTTTTCATGTTCTGGGTCGGAACTGACCACTTGATGCGCACATAAAGCACTTTGCATGCATACTCCAACAGGGCGGTCATTGTGACCTCCCATTTTATGAAGGGAGAAACTGAGGCTAAAAGGCAGGTCCCCATGATCCTCCACAGCAGGTGGCAACACCAGGGCTTATTTCCCTCTATCAGACTCCAGGCAAGACTACAATTATCGCTGAATGTAATTAACATTTGCATGGTATTTACATTTTTCAAAGCTCTTTCTCCTACGTTCCATTTTAATACTCAAAAAAAAAAACAAAAACAACCCTATGAGGAATCTATTGGCTCAGAAAGATCACATAATTGATTCAAGTTCACATAGCCAGGGGCGCACTTGAACCCAAGCCCTTGAGTTCGTCTCCTGCATGCATTCTCGACGACGTCATCATGAGGTCGTATTTCCTCATTCATTATGACACACGCCTCCGCATCTGGGGCTGGCTTGCAGTTTAATTCCAAGTGGAACAAAGGGTCTCAATCTAGTGTCCATTTCCCTAAATGTATTTTCTGCAATGGTGACCACTTGGCCAATCTCGCGGAAAACCCTTCCTCAATGGGAAAATAAAAATTAGCACACCCGGTCGGTGCTAACTCCGGCTTGCAGCCCTCCGTCACTTCACAGGACGCTTCGTATCAGCCAGGGACACCAAGACAATTAGCCTCATTGAAATAAAGGCACGATCGACTCATTACCTATCAGATTGCTTCAATAATGACTGTATTAATTTCACAAGCTAGTGAGTCCTAAAAGCTGCTATAAAAAAAAAAAATCAATGCTCAAAGTGATGACGGCACTAGTTCATATATTACAAAAGGCGGCGAGTTCTGCCAAAGCCGCTATTGATTAAGTATGAAGCTTTCATTAAAAAGATAATTGGAAACAACCGTTCAGGGAACAGGAATAAGTCATCGCCTCGGCAGAGTCTTATTTTGATTTTTTTTTTTCCCTTTTAAGGGCGTATTGCCAACGGAAGGCCACTGCATGTGGATTCCCACATTCTTCATAAACGCTGTGGCCCTGAGCACGGGCCTCAATAAGGCACCAGGGGCTGCCGATCACAAAGGAAAACCTAAATTATTCACTTTTCATAGGTCCAGCTGCTTATCGGACCCAAGCAGAGTGTAACATCCTCTTTAAGGAATCTACGGGTGTCACTGCAACGCAAGCCGTTTCTCCCCTAAAAAATGCTGAAGGCCAAGGTTGAAAAATCTGACAGGATAATAGCTTGCATGTCTGGTAACTGCTAAGGAATTAGCTCTTCCCGTCCTAGTAATTTTCTAAGGAAGTTTAACCCTTTCGACATTAAAATGTTGTCCCATTTTATAAGCATCTTGCCCCACTGGCAAATGCATTCACCAAGTGATGTCCGTCAGTCCATGTGAACTGGCCCCCACGGCCAGCTCAGGAGGGAGAAAGCAACAGCTCCATCTGACAGAGGCTCAGAGAGGCACCATCACTCACTCAGGATTCACACAATCAGGAAGCCATGGGGCTTGGTGTGGGCCAGCTCGGCCGGCTCTCTCCACTTCAGAGCCATCCCACCTATTAAGTGCCAAATCCTGCAGTGAATGACAGCTGCATCTGCCCTTAAAGATCTCAGTCTATTGCCTAGCCTGGTTTCCAAAGGATACATTGCTCATGATTTGCTCTTAACTGTTTCTTAGTGAATACCAAGTATTACGCCATGGCGACAATGTCTTGTTACTGGGCTGTTTGGCTTCTAGACTCCTTGCCCTCGCCACCGTAAAACTGCGCACAGTGATTTCTCTGCTTTCTTCCTAGCATGCAATAGCTGCTGGGCCCCTTGGGGCTCATTTTGACATTTATGAAATAACTGAGTAATTATCTAGATCCGTGACTCTCGCACTTGAGAGTGCATTGGAGTCCCCGAGAGGGCTCTTCACAACCCCTGCCGCGGGGTCCCATGCCCAGAGTTTCGGAGTCAACAGGTCTGGGGTGGCATCTAATAGTTTATGTTTCCAGGTGATATTGAGGCTGCTGGCTCAGGGACCACACCTCGAGAGCTGCTGGTGTAGAAGGATGAAGCTCTTAGAGCTGAGGAATAATTCCTCGGATACCAACCGTAAAGTCCTGTGTGTAAAGATGGTGTTATCTATTTATATTAATAAGTAACAGAACCCGCCCTGGCTGGTGTGGCTCCGTGGACTGAGTGCCAGCCTGCGAGCCACAGGGTCGCCGGTTTGATTCCCAGTCAGGGCACGTGTCTGGGTTGTCGGCCAGGTCCCTGGTGGGTGTGGGGCGGGGGGCACAACAGGCAACCACACATTGATGGTTTTCTCCCCCTCTTTCTCTCTCCCTCCCGTCCTCTCTCTAAAAATAAAATGTTTAAAAAAATAAATAACAGAACCCACAGCATGCTGGAAAGACCCTGGATTTGGACCCGTCCAGGTCCTCGTGGAAGCTGTGCCTACGCTCCTGACCATCTATGCGACCTTGGAGAGGGGCTAGGCTCTGAGAGGCACAGCTTTTTCGTCTGTAAAGAAGGGGTATACCAGTTATCTCACAGGAGATCGTGAAGGAAAAACAAAAGTAATACGTGACATTGCCTAGCAATGCACCAGGCTCCTGGTGGGGGCCTGGTTACCGGCAGGTTTATTCCCTCGATTAGAAGTGTCTGCAGAGCTGCTGCCACCTCCCAGCAGGAAAAACCAGGCTGAGACCACAGCAGACTAATAATAGCTTCAACCATACACTTCAGCAGGACCATGAGGTCTGAGGGGAGCGGCTAGGATATGCAGGGGGCAATGACTAGTATAAATGACCGTGAGCTCTCCAAGGATGGAAGTGTGATAGGTCAGGCTACTCAGGGTTCCAAGAAGCATTCGTGGCCAATAGTGCCACCTTGGTGGGCTTCTAGAGCCTAGGGTCCTTCCCCAGCACCTCGAATAGCACCTGGAGGTGGAAGGTGATGGCCAAAGTTTATCAGTTGATATCCATCAATCGGTAGGTAACTAATTACAATCTCTGTACCCCACTTCCCAAACTATAACCCAATGGAACACTAGTTCTGGGATATGGTAATGGGTCTCCCACAGAAACAAAAGAGTGAGGGTCCCTTGGTCAAATAGTTTGGGAAGCCCTAAATACTGTATTTTTCCTCTTGAAAATTTTAAATACGAGCCTATTAGGGCTCTCTGAAATTCTCCAAATGTTTAAACATTTTTGGAAGAGCTTTTGACTTAACACCAGTTTGGAAAAAGCTCTTTCTCTCAACTCTGATAATCATATGCTGCCTTCTCGAGCCCTTTCTTTTCACTTCTCGCTGCTGATCAGCAAGGACTAGAGTTGTGTTACAGTCAGTTGCAAAGCCAGGGATCCACGGCTCTGAGCAACGATGGGGGTTTCTTCGCAGGCGTCTCGGCAGCTCTTTCTGAGCCTCTGGAAGGCATCCTAAAGTCAGACGGCGAACTCCTCCTGACCACTGTGGTCTGGGTGTGCAGCCTCCACTAAATGGCATTTCGGAATCTTATTTCCTCCCACAGTATAACATTATCTCCATGGCCTTGTAAGATAGGCAGGGCAGGAAATTACTAGCCCTGGTTGCAGCTTGCTGAAAGGAGACACACAGAGGGAGCGGACTCTGAGGTAGGACACGCATTGGGTCTCACCTGGCTCCCTGATGTGACGGGCAGGATGGCACAAGGAGGGAGCTCTACTCACTTGGCTGTGTCCTACGGCCACTGCCTTCTTCTCCAGGTCCAGGGTCTGCAGGAGCTCCGCCACAGCCTGGGGAGAAAAGAGAGGTCAGAGCACGAGAGAGACAGAAGGTGGGAGGCTCCCACAGTGTAACCTCAGGCTGCCTGGGGGGCTGGGGAAGAGAGGGTGGCCCCACATAAGACAGGGAGAACATCGATGTGGGAGAGGGGCATCAAGTGGTTGCCTCTCGCACGCCCCCAGCTGGGGACCTGGCCCACAAACCAGGCACGTGCCCTGACTGGGAATCCAACCGGTGACCTTTTCTGGTTCACGGGCTGGCACTCAATCCCCTGAGCCACACCAGCCAGGGCACTAATCAGCTTTAAAGGGAAATGAAGTTCTGACGCGTGCTACAATATGGATGAAGCCTGAGGACATTATGCTAAGTGAAATGCACTGGTCACAAAAGGACAAATACTGATGACTCCACTCACATGAATAACCCGAACAGTCAAATTCACAGAGACAAAAAGTAGAATGGTGGTTACCAGGGGCTGGAGAGAGGGAGGTTGGGGAGTTAGTGCTTCATGGGTACAGTTTCGGTTTTGCAGGACAAAAGAATTCTGGAGACTGATAACGGTGACAGTTGGACAACAGTGTGAATGTACTGAACACCACTGAACTTCACACTTAAACACAGTTAAAATGGTACGTTTCATGTTATGCATATTTTACCATTAAAAACAAAGACCTAAATAAAGGTATTTCTTCAACATTACAAGGTTACGCATGAGCAAAGCCAGATTTGAACTGAGGCCTGTCTGATCACACTGTAGCTACTTCATGTGGCCAAAATGGCCGCAGGGCACTGTAAGCCACTAGGAAATTCACTCACTGCATCGCTGACATCCCCCGTGACAGGCACCCCAACACTCTGTCCTTTCATTGTACTCACCAGAAACTGCCTCACTCCCAAAAATATTTGCTAAATAAATGGCACAGCCATTAACCTTCTGTGCCTGACCTAGATTATAGAGGGAGAGCTTGTGTTTATTCATCTCTTATTTCCTGCACTGCATCTGGTGCCGTCCCATGCATACAGTAGGAGCTCAGCAAGCCAGATGACGGAATGAATGAATACCCGAACAAGCGATCCAATGGGGTTAAAGGTGAGGGGGAGAAAGGCAGACCCGTGCAAGAGAAACAAATTCACTTGCAGAGGTTCCTGGATGCAGCCAGCTCATGGAATGTTCCTCTTTTCATGAACTGCTACAGGCTGAAACAACCTTGCCAGGGATCTGTACCCTCACTCAGATACAGGTCGCGCCTGGCTTCCGTGTGACTGCCAGCTGCCCTCCGGCTCCACCCCACACCGTCTCTTGTGGACCTTCCATCCACTGAAAATCACAAGGTCTATTTTCAGAATAAACTGTCAGAAAAGCAAACGTGACCCTGAAGAAGCAAAAAGTATTATGAAACTGGAACAATTTCGCAGATGAATTTCAATTCCATGGGTCATCGGCCGGCATCACAGGAAATTTTGTAAGATGCAAAAAAAAGAAAAAAGAAAGCTTATTAAAGTCTAGTCCAAGACCGTAATCTGGGAGGAAGTTCCCTCCCCTGACCTCCTGCAAGCACATTCCATAAGGCCCCTCCAAAAACTTAGTGGTTTCACTTATTACATTTTAGCCAAAAATGTGCCAAGGGAGCTATAGGCAGCAGAACGCATAAAACCCGTATCTCAAAAGACAACATCTTTTCTCACTGCACAAGAGGAAGACAAAATAAAAATGGGCTGAAAATAGAATGGATGAAAAATAAATGAAGCCTACAGCCAATGAAATTTTTCTAAGTCGACCTTAGAGTCACTACTCGGAGTGGATGTCAGGGGGTGGGAGGGGGTGCCTGGAACGAGAACCTGGAGTTACATCCGCCGGGCTGAGATCCCGGGTTTAGCCCTCATGAACCACGTGACCTTGCACAAGCACTTTACTCTAAGCTGTGGGCTGCTCTTCAGGAAAATGGGGTGGCGGGCAGGGCAGGATAATGGTGCTCTTTCAGAGGACTATGTAGTGGTGCTTGCGAAGGACTTGATATAGTACCAGGTGTACAGGGAGCACTAATACGTGTTATGAGCTGGTCCTATGGTCCTGGGGCCAGTCCTACCAGCCCTGCCGTGGTCAAAACCTGGTAGAGGTGCGGAGGTACAGCCCAAACACACACCCAAGGACTCTTTGTCGTCTCCTTGTTTTCTTATGGCCGTTGAGGTGCCCGTGTAGCCAAGAATATTAGGTCTAACGAAGACGTTCTGTCCTGCTGGCCTCATTTACAGAGAAGAAAGTTTCAGTCCAGAGGGTGGAGTGAGGGAGCGGCTACAGGCGCTGGCCTGTCCTCCTGACCCTCCTTTTCCTCGCCCGCCAAACGGAGATGACACTCCCCGCCCAGCCTGGACCAGGACTGGGATGAATAATTGAGAGCCTGTGAAAATGACTTTGTAAGTGACTTTGTACTTAATTACTGTTATTAGTATCATCATCAATATCACTCTTAGCAGTTGTCACTTGTTGGGTGAAATAGCAGTGATCTCATTTGGCCGCCCGTTGATGGAACGCAGGGCAACCCCCCGGGCTCCCTTAAGAAACGTGCTCCTTGGGCTGCATCTTTGTGGGGTCAGCCATCCCACCTGACCTGTCCGGCTAACCGAAGCACACTCCTCTCGGCGTAGAATGCCGAGGACAATGTTGGCAACGGTTCTCTCCTGTGTTTTCGAGTCTGACCGCTGCTTTAAGGGCCTTAGACATCACTCATCTTATTTCCATACCTCGACAACAGGCACCATTCTAAGCCCGTTTTACAGAGAAAGACAGTGGCGTCAGGAGCAACGCGGCGACTCGTCGAAGGTCGCAAGCTAAGCCATGATGGAGGGAGACGCAACCCCAGGGAATCAGGTTCTTGAGCTTTTTCTCTGCCCCCCGACAGTGGGATGCAGTCCGGCCCCGCCGTTCACTAGGCTGTGTGACCCTGAGCAGGCCACCCTCCTCTCTGACCCTCACGGTCTAGAATACGGGGCAACCTTGCCTATCCTCCAAGGGCACAGTGGGGACATCATGAGGTCACAGAAAATAGCATGTAGGACTTCCAGAATGATGGAGCAAAGAGCTCGATAAATCCTCTCACCCAGAAAACAAGGATAAAAATGGATACTGTTTTCAAAAAACAAGTTTCCAATATCTGGAAATTGAGCCAGGGGATACTACAAGCTGAGAAGCATTCATTCAAGAAAAACCGACTGAACATCAGGGAAGAACGGTGGGGATTTGTGACAGTCTTGACTGGGGGTCTTCTGATCCCCCACCAAGTTCTGTCACTGCAGTAACCCCACCAGAGTCAGACGAGCTGTGAAATCTAGCGGTTTCATTGGCAGAGGGGCCACTCATACGGAGTGAAGCACAGGGAAGCCCCGTACCCAGGACCCCGTCAGAACCACCGGTGACCTTGGCAGCAAACAAATGAAGAAGGTCGACAGCACAGCTCGCCTGAGACTGCAACCCTGATTGGGCAGGCGGTGAACACCAACCAGCCGAAATTCAACAAGGAGCTATGGGAATGGGGCAGTCACATGTGCCTCGATGAGCTGCTGTATATCCCTGGCGCTTGTGAGGTCACGCACATGATCAAGGCCATGCGCGGGCATGAGAGAGAGCGATGGCCCTGGCTATCACCAAACCCCCCTTTAAACACAAAGCTGTGAGCCAAACAAAAAGTAAAAGCCAAGACACAATTGTAAATGCCTGAACGTAGAACACATTTCCCACAAACACACGGCTCCGCAAGAATTAGGGGAACGCTTCACAGATTCGCAGTACTTGATCACAACCTCTGCTGACCGCCGATCCATGCTGACACAGGGCGACCCCTGAGAGTCCTCAATTTATAATAAAAATGAGAATTAAAAACTGAGCAGAGCCATCCGCGGTCTCATACCACGGTGGAGACTGACCCCATAAATCTAGTCCACGTTAGTTAGTTACTAAACAGCTGGGGGGGACCGGAATCTAGAGATACTATCATGTGTTATCTAAATGTTCAGTTTTAAAGAAGAAAAAATTACAAGTCATGCAAAAAAAACAACCCACCTATACTCAAGGAAACAACAACAACAAAGCAGCCAGTAGAAACCTTCTGTGGGCTTAGATGTCGGACTTAACAAAGGCTTCCAAGCAGCTGTTATAATGCACGCACAGTGCTTACTATCATGCCTGGAACATGTTAAGTTTCAATAAATGCTAGTAGCTGGTGGAGGTCCTGAGATCATAAAGCCCTTCTTTGTCACTGTGGAGAGACAACTCACCCTTTACTTCCACCATTTGAGGCTCAAATTATGAGTCTTTGAATGTACCCAGGAGAAACCCACGTCATGC